>SJYX01020555.1:328783-347271 GCA_006410675.1 Oreotragus oreotragus | reverse complement strand
TATATATATATATATATAAAACTGAATCACTTTGCTGTACACCTGAAACCTCGTAAATCAGCTATACTAAAATTAAAAAAATAATTAAGGTCAGTCCAGAACTAGAATCCTTCCTGTTGTTGTTCAGTCACCAAGTCGTATCCTACTCTTTGTGACTCCATGGACTGCAGCATGCCAGGCTGCCCTGTCCATCCCCATCTCCCAGAGTTTGCCCAAGAGAACCCTTGTGATTCTTAATCTATGGCTGTTCAATATGTGAGACTCATATTTTGCAGAATGTTCTATAAAGGCTTAAGAGATAGACTTTGCTTTAATTTATTGTTGTGATGAAGTATACTACAACCCTAAAGATTTTTTAAATTTTTGTAAAATAATTTGTTCATTTGCCCTACCATGGTGTATACACTAGCTTTGAAAAGAAAATGACTGTTGCAGAACCAGTCTTGGCTATTTCATTAAAAAAAAAAATCCTATTTTAGTTTTAACTCAAACCTCTTCTAGCTCCTCAGAAAGAAAATAATTCTGCTCTCAAACCCCTATTAGACTTCTTTAGGTAGAGGAATCCCCATCTGTACCCCAAAACCCATGAAAGAAGCTGATTCCTCTGTTATACCATTATGCAGAAAAATGTTACTAGCTCAGTGATTATATTAATCAATAATTATATTAATTCAATAATATAAAACAAAGGAATAGCAACAGTCAGCCAATTTGTGGTTTAGGCCAGGGGTCCCCAACCTCCAGGACCGAATACCTGATGATCTGAGGTGGAGCTGATGTAATCGTAATAGAAATAAAGTGCACAATAATTGTAATGCATTTTAATCATCCCTAAACCATCCCCACCCCACCCTGAGTACGTGGAAAAATTGTCTTCCATGAAACCTGTCCCCAGTGCCAAAAAAGCTGGGGATCGCTAGCACAGGTGACAATAATTGGCTGAGTAGTGATGGCAACTGGACAGAACTCAAGGCAACAGACGGGGCAGAAGGGCTGGCACAGATGTGGAAGCTGGATTTCCATGTTTTTACAATCATTCCTCTATTCCTACTATGTAAGCCAGATTTTTGTCCCTATTAGCAACATGAGTTATATCATGAGCCTGCCAGTTGACTCTAGATGTCATTACACGGAGATCTGGGCAGTGTCTCTGGCGCTCGCTGGGCCCCTCATGAGTCATTTTCCATGCTGTGCACTGTGGTTAACAGCTGCACCATGCCTGTATCACAGAGGTGACTTGTGAATACAACCTTGTCTTTGTAAAAAGTTTGCAGAGCCAAGCAGTGCCATCTGAACAGGGTCCAACAGTATCCAGCGATCCATGTAAAAGACAACCCTGTTTTCACTAGTCTGCTCTCTAATCAGCATATGCTGTTCTCTGAATGTTTTGGGAGAATATAGGATTGGTCTATTCTGGGGGGACAAAGACTTATAATATTGGGCCACCCTGTTCCAAGTTGGGGCAATTTCAAAGGACAGGGCTTTGGGGACTTGGAACAACCTGTTCAGCTTCACTGCAACTGAATCTGGCCAAACACAGACATCAGTCTCCCTCTCAATTCTCATCGCACATGTAGAAAACCATAAACTCAAGTCATTACAAATAAAAGGCCATTGGAAGAGTGCCCAGATCCCCCTGTGGGTGGTATGACGCTGTGGGAAGGGAGTCACTGGGGTAGGGACTGTCCCTCTATGAGAAGCTGAGAGAAGGAGAAAAAACAATGACCAAAATGTTTGCCTTGTTTAATTAACTCTCAGTAAGGCTGTCTATTCATTACAGTTCCGGTGGACCAGGGAAGTGAGCTCCAGGGGACCCGGAACTACTGGTTCTGCTCTCCATTTTAACCGCTAATTAGAGGTTTGCATTTAAGTGGCAACAACCAGCAGATATTATTGCCCATTGCAGGGTGGTCAGAATTAGGTTTGGGAATCGTGTAAATGGACAAATTCTTTCAGGGGAACTGGAAGTCACTGCTATAATTTATGATAAATATAGCTGGGATCATATTGGCAAACTATGTACCTGTCTGCACTCCCTCCCGCCTAAAAATACCATCCATTACAAAACAAAACAAGACAAAAAACACTAAAAAATTAATTCATTTCAGAATGGGAATAGAAGAAACAGGATCAAGAAGAAACAGGAGTCAGATCCGAAGTTCAATCCTGCATATTTAAAAACAAATCTGGGAGCAGAATCTGGTGCCTGGCATAGCTATTCAGCCTCACAGCCTGTGCAAATTAACCCGATTCTGAACCTGGCTTGGTGTAATACGTGCATTCTCAGGCGTCACACTATTGCAGATCCCTCAGAGACCTGACCTTGCAAAAACCGGGACAGTAAAATTAAATCCTTTTAAATTAGATTTTGCATAGTCCCATTGACCTCCTGGGGTGCTCTGGTGTTCCTCGGAGCAAAGTCCAGAGTATGGTGCTACCCATTTGTGATCAGAAAACAGAAGAAAACTGGAGATGAGAAATCGGGTAAGAGAATAGTAGCTTTTAATGAAAACAGTGTTGAAACACATCAACCACTACTGGGGGTAGAGCGCTATGACCTCTCTGCATCACTGACCACAGCATAACTGCCCGTCTAGAAAAGGCACAATGCAGAATGGTTCTGTGATCCGACAGAGGGGGCCTTAGCGAGCCATGGGGCGCCTTCTCCTTCCTGCCCCTGGAGCCTCCAGGCTGGGTCCAAATCGCCCCTCACTCCCCTGGCTCCCGCCGGATCCACCCTTCGAATCCCGCAGTGCCCGCCCCACTGATTGACAGGCGGGGCAGCCACTCCCAGGAGCCCGGCTTTCTCTCTGTCCCGTAGCCAATAGGAGTCAAGAGGCGGGGCCTGCAGCCGGTAGGCGGTGCTGGTCAGGTGCAGGGCTGGTCAGGTGCTCTGCGTTGAGTTGGCGAGCAGGTGAGCGGCTGTGGGTTTGGGGGGCACCCCTTGCTCCCGCCGCCTCCTGGCTGTTGCCCCGGGTCTGCGGGAGGGATCCCTTTCCAGGCCTTCCCTCCCATTGATGCGGACTGAGCGGATCGCCGCGAGGGTAAGAGTCGGGGGAAGAAGTGGGAGGCTGGCCTCCCCGGGACCCACCTGCCTCTTTAGGGACCCCCAAACTATCCTTACTCCCGTTTCCACTGCACACTTGTACAAAGCCCACGTTAGGGCATCTTCTGGCCTCGGTGGGCGGGCTGGAGTTCTACAAATTGGGAACGTACTCTACGCCGAGATCCTTCCCGGAGCTAGGATGAAATCCCGGTGAAAACGATGGGGAGACGCATCACCCTCTTCTGTTCGCTCTACATACACCTACTCTGTTCGCTCTACATACACCTACTCATCCTTCACTTTCTCTCCTCTCCTTTCTTGGCGCCCCTTTCCTCTAGATTTCCAAGGCTGTCTGTAGGGGAAGGGCTGGAGGGGCGAGGAACTGGAAAGCAGCCCAGTGAAATCTGGACCCAGAACGAGGGATTCCACAGCGCCATGAAGCACTTTGTGTTGGAAAAGAAAGAAATCCGATTTCTTCCATCCCCACCCCCGCTTCCCTGTTTGTTGCTTTATGTCATCGATGTGATAATGTTGGTTCCTCTTACCAAACATTCCTAAACTTGAGGCACTGGTTAGCCTTTGTTTATTTGCGTTTGTCCCAGGAAAGCAGTTCGGTCCTGCTTATTACAGCTGCTGAATTAATTTACTACAATAGAGGAGAAGTCAGCTGTTTCATGTTGTTGATTCATTTTTTAGCTTTAGAGTATACTTGGTTCTTAGTATCCTTTCTTGTGTTAAGAAAGTGAAGGAGAAGAGAGGGAGAGGAAGAACCACCATTCTGAGCCAGAAACGTTAGTAAATATTTTTGTAGTTCCTTATTGGAACTGATTATTCATGTTCCTTCCAGAACTGGGAAGTTTCTTGCCATTTGAGGAATAGTTTTTTAAATTTAATTTTTGAGCCACTGTCTGGAGATCAACACCTACAACAATTTCAGTTTAAGTAATGTTCTGGTATGCTGAAATCATGGTTAAAAACAAAACAAAACAGAAGCAGAATGCTTGCCCCTGATAGCAAAGCAGGCATGCCAAGCAGTTTTTATTTACCAGCACTTCTAAAATAGAAGGGCAAGACAGGTTCTTTTTCTGTGGTTTAAAAATGTCTTCAGCATATTCAAATTAGGAAGATGTCAAAGACTGAATTCAAGAGATTTCTTGGCACAAAATATAGTTAGATCCAGGTTTGGTGGGCTTATAAATAACTTCATGCAAGAATGAAGAGCACAGGGAAAGGACAAAAGATCCTCACTGGATTTGCAAACCCCATGAGAACTGACAAAATTTACACATGCATTGTTTCTCATATTACCTCTTAAGCTTTCTTGAATAGAATAAAAGCTTTTTAGAAATAGAGGCGGGTGAACAACAACTGTTCATGGGGTTCTCAAGGCAGGAATACTGAAGTGGCTTGCCATTCCCTTCTCCAGTGGACCACGTTTCCACTGATCTCCAGTAGCATATTGGGCACCTAACGACCTGGGGAGATTCTCTTTTGATATCCTATCATTTTGCCTTTTCATACTGTTCATGGGGTTCTCAAGGCAAGAATACTGAAGTGGCTTGCCATTCCCTTCTCCAGTGGACCACGTTCTGTCAGACCTCTCCACCATGACCCGCCCGCCTTGGGTTGCCCTGCAGGCATGGCTTGGTTTCATTGAGTTAGAGAAGGCCCTGGTCCTAGTGTGATTAGATTGACTAGTTTTCTGCCAGTATGGTTTCAGTGTGTCTGCCCTCTGATGCCCTCTTGCATCACCTACCATCTTACTTGGGTTTCTCTTACCTTGGGCGTGGGTTGTCTCTTCACGGCTGCTCCTTACCTTGGAGGAGGGGTATCTCCTTACCGCCGCAATTCCTGACCTTCAACGTGGGACAGCTCCTCTAGGCCCTCTGCGCAACCCCTGCTCCTCGGGTTGCTCCTCCCGGCCACCGGCCGTGGCCTCGGGCGTGGGTGGCTTCTCCCAGCTGCCTCCCCTGGCCTCGGGCTCAGGGTGGCTCCTCGGGGTCACCACCCCTGGCCTTGGGCGCGAGGTAGCTTCTCCTGGCCGCCCCTGGCCTCAGACGTGGGGTGTCTCTTCCTGGCCGCCGCTGACCTTGGACACGGTGTAGCTCCTCCCAGCCACCGCCCTGACCTCAGACGCGGGGTGTCTCCTCCCGGCCGCCACTGACCTCAGACACAGGGTAGCTCCTCTCGGCCGTTCCTGCGCCGTCGCAGCCTGGCACTCTAGGTTGCTGCCCCTGACCTCGGACGTGGGGTAGCTCCTCTCACCCGCGCTGAGTGCGCCGGCCTGGGTCTCGCAAGCGGCCTGCGCTGAGTGCGCCGGCGCAGCTCTCGCAAGCGGCCACAAAATGAAGCAGAGCAAAGGCTAACAGAGTTTGCCAAAAGAACATAATGGTTTTGCCAAGAGAACATAATGGTCATAGCAAACACCTTCCAACAACAGAAGAGAGTTGTTGAAGACTCTACACATGGACATCATCAGATGGTCAAAACCAAAATCAGATTGATTATATTCTTTGCAGCCTGGCTCTCGCAAGCGGCCCGCGCTGAGTGCGCCATTCCAGGATGTTTGGCTCTAGGTGAGTGATCACAGCACTGTGGTTATCTGGGTCATTGACATCCTTTTGTATAGCTTTTCTGTGTATTCTTGCCACCTCTTCTTAATATATTTTGCTTCTGCTAGTTCCATAGCAATTGTACCTTTTATTGTGCCCATCTTTGCATGAAATAGTCTCTTGGTATCTCTAATTTTCTTGAAGAGATCTCTAGTCCTTCCTATTCTATTGTTTTCCTCTATTTCTTTGCATTGATCACTGAGGAAGGCTTTCTTATCTCTCTTTTCTATTCTTTGGAAATCTGCATTCAGATGGGTGTACCTTAGGTGTACATGTCTCTTTCCCCTTGAACCTCCCTACCCCTTCCCACCCTATCCCACCCTAGAGGCTGTCACAGATTACTGGGTTTGAGCTCCCTGCATCATACACCAAATTCCCACTAGCTATCTGTTTTACACATAATAATGTATATGTTTAATACTTAAATTGAAGAAAATAGGGAAAACCACTAGACCACTCAGGTATGACCTAAATCAAATCCCTTATGACTGTACGGTAGAAACATCAATCAGATTCAAGGTATTAGATCGGATAGACAGGGTGTCTAAAGAACTATGGATGGAGGTTTGTGACATTGTACAGGAGGTGGTGATCCAGACTATTGCCAAGAAAAAAGAATTGCCAAAAGGCAAAATGGTTGTGTGAGGAGGCCTTACAAACAACTGAGACAATAAGAGTAGCTAAAGGCAAAGGAGAAAAGGAAAGCTATACCCATCTGAATGCAGAGTTCCAAAGAATAGCAAGGAGAGACAAGAAAGCCATCCTCAGTGATCAGTGCAAGGAAATAAAGCAAAACAATAGAATGGGAAAGACTAGAGATCTCGTCTAGAAAACTAGAGATACCAAGGAAACATTTCATGCACAGATGGGCTCAATAAAGGACAGAAATGGTATGGACCTAACAGAAGCAGAAGATATTAAGAAAAGGTGGCAAGAATACACAGAAGAACTGTACAAAAAAAGATTTTCATGACCCAGATAACCACAATGGTTTGATCACTCACCTAGAGCCAGACAACCTGGAATGTGAAGTCAAGTGGGTCTTAGAAAGCATCAGTATGAACAAAGCTAGTAGAGGTGATGGAATTCCAGTTGAGCTATTTCAAATCCTAAAAGATGATGTTGTGAAAGTGCTACACTTAATATGCCAGCAAACTTGGAATACCCAGCAGTGACTACAGGACTGGAAAAGGTCAGTTTTCACTGCAGTCCCTAAGAAAGAATGCCAAAGAATGTTCAAACTACCACACAATTGCACTCATCTTACATGCTAGCAAAGTAATGCTCAAAATTCTTCAAGCCAGGCTTCAACAGTATGTGAACTGTAAACTTCCAGATGTTCAAGCTGGATTTAAAAAAGACAGAAGAACCAGAGATCAAATTGCCAACATCCGTTGGATCATACGAAAAGCAAGAGAGTTCCAGAAAAACATCTACTTCTGCTTTATTGACTACACCAAAGCCTTTGACTGTGTAGATCACAACAAACTGGAAAATTCTGAAAGAGGTGAGATTACCAGACCACCTGACCTCCCTCTTGAGAAACCTATATGCAGGTTAAGAAGCAACAGTTAGAACTGGACATGGAACACCAAACTGGTTCCAAATTGGGAGAGTATACGTCAAGGCTGTATATTGTCAGCCTGCTTATTTAACTTATATGCAGAGTACATCATGAGAAATGCTGGGCTGGATGAAGCACAAGCTGGAATCAAGATTGCCGGAAGAAATATCAATAACCTCAGGTATGCAGATGATATCATCCTTATGGCAGAAAGAGAAGAAGAACTATAGAGTCTCTTGATGAAAGTGAAAGAGGAGAGTGAAACAGTTGGCTTAAAACTCAACATTCAGAAAACGAAGATCATGGCATCTGGCCACATCACTTCATGGCAAATAGATGGGGAGACAGTGGAAACAGTGAGAGACTTTATTTTCTTGGGCCCAAAATCACTGCAGATAGTGACTGCAGCCATGAAATTAACAGACGCTTGCTCTCGGGAAGAAAAGTTATGACAAACCTAAACTCATATTAAAAAGCAGAGATCTTATTTGCCAACCAAGTTCCATCTAGTCAAAGCTATGGTTTTTCCAGTAGTCATGTTTGGATGTGAGAGTTGGACTATAAAGAAAGCTGAATGCCGAGGAATTGATGCTTTTGAAATGTGATTTGGAGAAGACTCTTGAGAGTCCCTTGGACTGCAAGGAGATCCAACCAATCCATCCGAAAAGCAGTCAGTCCTGAATGTTCGTTGGATGAACTGATGCTGAAGCTAAAACTCCAATTCTTTGGCCACCTGATGCGAAGAACTGACTACTTAGAAAAGATCCTAATGCTTGGGAAGATTGAAGGTTGGAGGAGAAGGGGGCGACAGAGCATGAGAATGTTGGGTGGCATAACCAACAGAATGGACATGAGTTTGAGTGGACTCCTGGAGTTGGTGATGGACAGGGTGGCCTGGCATGCTGTAGTTCATGGGGTCACAGAGAGCTGGACATGACTGAGGGACTGAACTGAATTGATGAAAAAATGCAAGATAAGTTAACTTTCATCCAAAAGCACCTGCCCCTGCCAATGCATACAAGTATATTTTCCATTCTTTTTCCCCCTAATATACTAACTACATAGTTAGTGACCTGAATTTTCCATGTTTATATTCCATAAACATTGTTCACTAATGAGCCATTTAATGACAATTAATTTTTCTTTCCTCTTTAAGTTTGTTTTTTTGTGGAGTTAATGATAGTCTCTTTTGATTTGTTTACTTTTTTTTAATGTCATTTTCTGAAATGTATCCCAAGTGTCATATCCTTCCCCCTATGCTTATCTCAGTCTCCTCTCATTACATTGATTGTACACATTAATTATTCTTCTCAATTCCTCTCAATTCAATGTTCTTAGAGACATTACTCTTAGAAATTTCTGACTTGCTTTAATCTGGACTTAATGTTCTCTGAGTCTGCTCAAATTCTAGGGTCTCTCTTTTCATCCTGGGTCATTCCTTCTCTTTCTTGTCTTGAATCCCAGTTCTGCCTCTTTCTCACTTCACTTCCTCATCTCAGTGAAGCATTTCACTCGGTAGTTTTCTTCCTAAAGAATGCACAGGATAAAAATTAATTTGCATGTCTGAAAATATCTCTCATTGGTCTCAATATTTAATCGACATTCTGGTTGGGTGTAGATATACGGTTTGGAAGTTGTTTTCCCTTATGATTTGGAAGGCGTTTACTCCATTTTCTTCTCGTCTAGTGAAGCTGCTGATAAACCTGAAGCCTATCTGCTTATTGATTCTTAATATGTAACCTATTTTTCCTTTTCCTCTGTGAAATCTCTTAGATCTTGTCTTTATTCTCAGCATTGTGAAAATTTCATTATTATGCTTTGGCTTAGCTCTACTTTTTATCCCTGTGGGTCTTTTTAGTGAGTATTTCAATCTGGAAACTCAGGTTTTTTTGGCTGTGGGAAATTCATTTGAATTTATTTCTTTGATTATTTTCTCTCCACTCTTTTCTCAGGGCTCTTCTCATATACGTGTTGTATCTTATAGAGGGATTCTCTATTTTTATTGCCTTTTCTTTTTTATTTCCTTTTTTAACCCTTCTGTTTGGGTGATGTCTTCAGCTTCATCTTCCAATGCTTTGCTTAGTTTTCTATTTCTCCTATCATATTTTTAATTTCTAAGAGTTCTATCATGCTTTCTAATTACCCCTTTAACAGATTGTATTTTTGCTTTATGAATGCAATATCTTTCCTTCTGTCTCTGAGGATGTTAATGGCAGCTTTTCGTTGTCTCTCTTTTTTTAAGGCTTTCATCTCCTTGAATAGTCTCTGTGTTAGCAAGCTGATTTCCCCCCTTATTTGTCTGCCATCTTGTTATCTGTCATTCATTTTAAAGGCTTTCTTCAGATAATTCATCATCTTTGGCTATCTTTACATATGTAGGAATGCAAACCAAAGAACTAGTTGGAATCCTGTGTATGTGTGCATACTTGCATTTTAAATATGCCTGCATATGCAGTGAAGGTGAAGGTTGTTCAGGCATGTCCGACTCTTTGCGATCTCACGGACTTCACAGTCCATGGAGTTCTCCAGGCCAGAATACTGGAATGGGTAGCCTTTCCTTTCTCCAGGGGATCTTCTCAACCCAGGGATTGAACCCAGGTCTCCCGCATTGCAGGTGGATTCTTTACCAGCTGAGCCACGGGGAAGCCCAAGAATACTGGAGTAGGTAGTCTATCCCTTCTCCAGCGGATCTTCCAGACCCAGGAATAGAACCGGGGTCTACTGCATTGCAGGAGGATTCTTTACCAACTGAGCTATAAGGGAAGCCCAATATTCAGAGATATTGGTTTTATTCACTCTTTTAAAAACTATTTATTTATCTGGCTGTGCTGGATCTAGTTCCCTGTCAAGGTCAGTAAGGTGCAGTTTCCCAGCTATGCAGATTGGAGGACATGTGGGAGCGCCTTTTTTTTTTTTTTTTTAACCTTTTTAAACGGAAAATTTCAAACATAAGCCACAGTCGAGTGTAATGAACTCCCATCTTCCTAACACCCAGCTTCAGTGCTTACAAATATTTTCTTTTTCAGTTTCAACTACTTTGACTATACTTACAACCCACCCTCTTCTATTCAGCCCTGCCTTTGCCTCCTTGCAGAAGTGCTGATACCACCCACCCTGGAGCTTTTTGGGGGTTCTTCAGTGTAAACTGGTTTGCTTTTATTTTCCCCGTGCACAGCCACATTAGAATTCTGCTTTCTTGGTTTTGCTAATGCAGTTACCACTTTTCTTTCTGCTTTACTAGGTTTTTATTGTTATTGTCTCTTCTTTTGGTGTCTTTATCACACTGAAATTTCAGCTTCCCCACACAGGTCACACGCTCTGACGTCTGAGATTTTAAATAAACTCCACCTAGAACTTTATTCCCTTAGCTCTTTGATGGGTTGCTCCTTTATGTCTCATTTCAGTCTTCATATTCTTCTAACATTTCTCCCTGACCTTCTGGTTCAGGGCCCCTCCTCTGCCTTCTCATTTCAGCCTTGACTTTACCCAGCACTCAGCACCTCTCTCACTGCATTATAATTGCTTTTCTCCCTCAGTAGACACGAATTCTGGGAATAGAGGTATCTGTTCCACCACATACTATAAATATAACAAAGAGTTATTAGATATTACTATATGCCAGAAATATATATATATATATATACTATATGCCAGAAATAGTTGTGTTTTTCATATACCAACTTAACTTTCAATATAATCCTCAGCTGTGACCACTATTATTATTATTTTTTAATTGAAGTATAGTTGATTTACATTTCAGGTGTATAGCAAAGTGAAATGGGTGGGATTCACATCAGGTAAGTGGTGTGAGTTAAGGCACAAGGTTAGGGAATGAGTATGGTGTGTTCATGAGATAGGTAGAGAGGCCTCTGAGAGACACATTTAAGAAATGGTCCTTATTCTTCAACAGTGCAGATAGAAATAAAGAGAAATATTGGGGGGGGGGTGCATCTTGCAGTCAGAATCTGCATTCATGTATTTCTTAGCTTTCATTTATCCTAAAAATATTTATTAAATGGCTACCAGTTTTGAGCATGTTCTGGATACATGGAATATACCAGTGGACAAAACAGACAAACCCTTCCCTCATGAAGCTTAGAGTTCTGTTCTTCTCAGTTTACTTAAATAGTCCTTAAGTCTAAAGTCACTCCTCTTCTCCCTACCCCATACCTTACCCCCATTACTTCTTGGGGTTAGTTCTGTGAATGAGTCTTCCAAAAATACATTTGTCTCTTAAATTATAATTGGGCTTCCCTTGTGGCTCAGATGGTAAAAAGTCTGCCTGCAGTGGATGAGACCTGGGTTCTATCCCTGGTCGGGAAATCCCTTAGAGGAGGAAATGGCAACCCACTCCATTATTCCTTGCCTGGACAACTCCATGGACGAGAAGCCTGGCAGGCTATACTCCATGAAGTCGCAGAGAGTCAGATATGACTGAGCAAGTTCACTTTCTTTCTTTCTTTCAGTTATACATACATATATGAATATATACTTTTCAAATTATTTTTTGTTATAGGTTATTGCAAGATATTGAGTATAATTCCCTGTGCTATACAGTAGGTCCTTAACTGATTATCTAGTTTATATATATTAGTGTGTATATGTTACTCCCCAGTCCCTAACTTATCCCTCCTCTCCTTTCCCCTTTGGCAACCATAAGTTCACTTTCTATGTCTGTGAGTCCATTTCTGTTTTGTAAATAGGTTCACGTTTATCATTTTTAAAAGCTTCCACATACAAGTGGTATCATATGATACTTGTTTTTGTCTGTCTGACTTACTTCACTTAGTGTGATAATCTCTAGGTATATCCATGCGGCTGCAGGTGACATTGTACTCATGTGCTTAGTCACTCAGTCATTTCCTCTTTGTGACCCCATGGACTGTCACCCACCAGGCTCCTTTGTCCATAGGAATTCTCCAGGCAAGAATACTAGAGTGTGTTGCTATCCTCTCCTCCAGGGGATCATCCCAACCCAGGGGTCAAAATCAGGTCTCCTGCATTGCAGGCAGATTCTTTACTGTCTGAGCCACCAGGGAATCTCATGAATACTGTAGTGGGTAGCCTACCCCTTCTCCAGGAGATCTTCTTCACTCAGGAATTGAACCAGGGTTTCCTGCATTCCAGGAAGATTCTTTACCAGCTGAGCTACCGGGGAAGCCCTTATGACACATACTATAACCTAATGGTGGGAATTAGGGATTTTGGAGTCAGAGTTTAATAGTGTAAAGTGAGAGTCACTCAGTCCTGTCTGACTCTTTGTGACTCCATGTACTATACAATCCATGGAATTCTCCAGGCCAGAATACTGCAGTGGGTAGCCTTTCCCTTCTCCAGGGATTTTCCCAAACCAAGGAATGGAACCCAGGTTTCCCTCAACGGAGGCAGATTCTTTACCAGCTGAGCCATAAGGGAAACCCTTAATAGTGTAAAGACTGACTCAAAGTTTGTGAGAGCCGATTTTATGCAATTCTTTCTTATTTTCATTGGTCATGGTAAGCCTATGTACACTATGGAAATTGGTGAAGGCCTTTAAAAACAATTTTTTTGGTTTTTATTTTTTGGAGAACTAGTGGGTACTAATTTAGCGTTATACCAGTGAGTTAGACAGAGTTGTTTGAGTCCTGGCCATATCAAGTTGAATGACTCTCTGCTGCTGCTGCTAAGTCACTTCAGTCGTGTCCGACTCTGTGTGACCCCATAGACGGCAGCCCACCAGGTTCCCCCATCCCTGGGATTCTCCAGGCAAGAATACTGGAGTGGGTTGCCATTTCCTTCTCCAATGCATGAAAAAGAAAAGTGAAAGTGAAGTCGCTCAGTCTGTCCGACTGTTAGCGACCCCATGGACTGCAGCCCACCAGGCTCCTCCGTCCATTGGATTTTCCAGGCAAGAGTACTGGGGTGGGGTGCCATTGCCTTCCCCATCTATAGAATGACTCTCTATAGATGTGTAAAAATAATAACTAGCCCACAGGATTATTTCATCAAGTAATGTATGTAAATTGTCTGACACATTACATATTCTTAAATCTTAGCTTAGTGATTATTATACTTACTAAAGTTTCTTAATTCCTTTGCCAAAGTTAGTTTCTGCTCCCTGATAATTACTCTCCACTGCTTTAGTCAAAGAATACAAAGGGAACTGGCTGAATATGGTCATCCCTTCATTTTAAGGTGCATAGGATAAAAGTTGCCATTTATAATGACTGCTAATATCCATTGATTGGTCTTCTTTGCTTTGCACCTTGGATACACCTGGGTTCATGAAAAACTAATCTATAGAAGAAAAGCAAGAAACAGCAGAGGAGCCTTGGTATTTTAGTTTAGATACTGAAGCATTTCAAATGAAGTTTTCATTATGGTTGGATGGTATCACCGACTCAATGGACATGAATTTGAGCAAGCTCTGGGAGATGGTGAAGAAAAGGAAACCTGGCATGCTACAGTCCATGGTGTCACAAAGAGTTGGGCACTTCTGAGAGACTGAACAACAAAAACAGCACTGAAGCATTTAAGTAAGGTTTCATTATGTGTCTACCCTTCATTTTACCTCTAACATTTGAAACACAAGTGTAGTAAGATTAGATCTGTTTTTGTACCTATATAAATTATTAAAAAATAATAATGAAGGTTGTGGCGAGTGTGTATGTATTGAGCAATCTTCCTTTTACTCTCAAGTTGAATGCTCTCTGACAAAATCACCTTTAAAACTGGGAGGCGGTTTCAGGATTGGGAACTCATGTACACCCGTGGTGTATTCATGTCAATGTATAACAAAACCAATACAGTATTGTAAAGTTAAAAAAATAATAATAAATATTCATTTTTATTTTTCTGATCATCTTGGATAATTTCTACTACTTTTTCTTCCAGCTTGTTGATCTGTTCCTTTGTATCATCTAATGTACTGTTGATTCCCTCTAACATATTTTTTATTCCAGTTATTGTATCCTTCAGCTTTGTTTGGTTCTTCTTTATTTTTATAACCTTTTGTTGAAACTCTCACTCTGTTAATCTGTTCTTCTCTTAAGTTTGGTGAGCATTTGTTTGCTCATTATCTTGAAATCTATATTAGATAGCTTGCTTATAACTATTTCATTTTTTTTTTTAATGTATAACAAAACCAATACAGTATTGTAAAGTTAAAAAAAATAATAATAATAAATAAATTTAAAAAAAACACATAAAATATAAAACTGAACACAAAAACCCCTGTTTTGTTCAGGTGTAGTGCTAATTTTCATATTCTGTTATCACAAGGATAGACACAGAGCTCATGGGAATATTTACAATGCAGACTGAAGCTTGGTAATTTTTTTTTGTTATGATTTACCTTTTTATAATATGAAAATAGGTTCTGTGGTAACCTACGAATTGTAGGGTGTTGATACCCACATTTGTTTCCAAGGTGGCACTAGTGGTAAAGAACCCGCCTGCCAATGCAGGAGACATGAAACACAGGTTAGATACATAGTCAGGAAGATACCCTGGAGGAGGACATGGCAACCCACTACAGTATTCTTACCTGGAAATCTCATGGACAGTTTATGAGGCTGAAATGTTACCATTTATAGGGTCACAAAGAGTCAGAAACTATTGAAACCAATTAGCATGCACAATACCTATATAGCTTTCATTTATAATCAGTGTCTCTGAAGGATTTAAACCATTTTTTTGGATGATAGACAAGGTCTCTTTTCCTCCAGTGAGGTGGGTTTAAAAAATATATTCGTATAAAAAGTGAGAAGGCAGTAATAAATAGCAGGCATTTTGCTTAGAAACCTATGTACATGAGAGCAAGTCTCACTCCAAAGAAATGTGAAATGGCATAGAAAAGTGCTTCTTTCTTTTCTATTCTCAGAAGACCCATATACTCTCTAGCAGATGGGAGTATCAAGCTCACTTCCTTAAACATGGAAATGTAACTGAACTCTAATACATGGCATTTAAATTGAATATAATGCAAATACATCTCAGAACAAGATTTGATAAGCTACATCAGCCCATCAGCCCATAGCTGTATTATATCAGTTATAATGATTTACCCTACCCCACAAAGGAAGGTGAAGTACCCCAGAAATGTTGCTCTATAATCATGCTGTTGGTGGCAGGATGTTTCTCCCTGTGACAATCAGCCAAAGTGATCAAGCATGAGATTTGATTACCATTGTTTTGGTATGGAAAGCTAAAACACAATTGTCATAAAATTACTAGCATTCCTTGTTTAGTGTTCAATAGCAATCACATTTTCACATTAAAAGCAACAGAATTATTTTATTTTTGAAATCACAGTCACAGCAATATAAGAAACTTCAAAATTAAAAAAAAACCTTCAAAGCCATCTTTTTATTTTTTCAGAAAATGGGAAACTAACTATGTTGTTATGACTATATGCCTAAGTAATTTGTATTTTTAATTATGATAAACTACTTATAAGAGATATACACAATAACTATGTCTATTAGTTCTCATTTCTTTATATTTTTTGCTGAGACAAATATTTGAGGTGACAATTTTGAGGTATACAGTTTTTTAGTATTCTTTAGATGATATCATCTTCAATATAATGCAATTGTGTGTCCACACTTAAACACATACCATGTAAAGAAAAATAGAAAGATGCCTATGAAGATTTTTTTTTTTCATTTTTAAGGCAGCATGTCCCATTATGTTTATAATCATACTTCCATCTTCCCCTAATGCTCCCTTATCTACATTAATGGCATATACATCTTTTCTAAAACTTAAGATAGAAGCTCAGGAAGATATTCTATTCCCCAAATGTTGTTGTTTTTCACATTCAGTCAGTCACATCCTCAATTATGCTTCTGAACTGAATCCCAATTTTCCTTTTATATCCCCATATTTAGTCTTTCCAGTTTCTAATCCATCCTACACACCCATGAGAAATCTTCTTCTAAAATAAACATGAAATCTTTTAGCCTCCTACTAAGAAATATCTGATATTTCCACATTTTCTATAAGTTGTAAATTTCTATGAATTGTATATTCTTGAATTTTGCATTCAAAGTTATTTTAGACACTTGTCACAAATCACAGTTAAGCCCACTCCCCAAATACAACTTTGACACAATTGACAACATCCAATTTCCATACCCGCTGTGAAATTTCAGTCTCTGCATTCTTATTCATCTACTTTATCTCATCCACAAAATTTAATCCAATCTTCCTGGATGAAGAAATGCTCTCCCACAGAACCATTATTTCCTAATCAAGTGAAATTAACCAATGTCTAAATTTCTATGGCATTGATTTTACAACTCAATGTACAAAACCTGAGATTGTGCACTAATTTATAAATTACCAGAATTGTTTAGATATTTAAGACATTCTCCTGTTACTTCCAGGGTCCCACACAATGCTTTGCTCATAACATGTACCTAAACAAAAAGAAGAAGCAAGCAATGAAGAAAGAATGCCCCTTCACATGCCATTTCAATAAAAGTTTCTTTGTGGATGCCTTCAAGAAAGGAATCAAGTTACAATCTATACAGCAATATTTCTCAGATTTGGGGTTTGGAATTCCCATTTTAGAATTACCTGAAAATGCTGATAAAATTGAAGATTATAGGGTCTGCGTATAGATTTTCCAGTTGACCATCTCAGAATGCTGCCCAGAAGATATGGTTCCTTTTTGTTCTCAGACACACATAAGCTAAAGCAGCACTTAGGGTACATTGCATACTGCAGAGATTTATTTTGCATAAGTAATTAAGATATTAGCAGAGACAATGCAGCATACAGGATATTATCAATAGCCCATTTGACATTTTAATCCACAGTTCTTGCACCTGTTCTAATTTGCACATGTGAAATGTGAAGATAAAACTGAAATGTAAATAGGTAACACAGGTAAGGAAGTTCCAAAGACATTTTATTAGGCTAATGAGATAAGCATATTAAAATGGCAGAGAAAGCCAAAATATAACGACAAAATATTATTAAGCATTTGGATGGTATGGGGAGTGAGGCAGGCAGGAGGGGGGTTCAGGATGGGGAACACGTGTATACCTGTGGCAGAGTCATGTTGACGTATAGCAAAACCAATATAATATTGTAAAGTAATTAACCTCCAATTAAAATAAATAAATTTATATTAAAAATAAATAGTTGATTGACCTTGAGAAAATTACAAAAAAAAAAAGTTTAGTATTTTTACTCATAATTACCCAGTGGATTCAAATATCAGAAAAATGTTCCCTTCAAATTTCTCTTAGTGAATGTTTGCTCTATTGACTCTGAAAAATGGCTCACAATTATCATTAAATGTATACATAACTGATCCTCGTTTTTGACTCTTATATCTAACGTCTACCTCTGCTGTTCTAGAAAGTTCCAGTCCTTGTGGAAATCTCCTTCTGAGTTCTTCTTTCTTTCGTTTGGGCTCAAGACTTTCTGAGTTTTTAGATACATCAGAAACCATAGTCAAATGTGGCACCAAGTTCAAGCTTGGACTCTTTTGTGGTATTTAAGAAAGTTTCTCTCCAAGGTAATAAGAACAGGTGTAATCAGGAAAGTCTCCTAGACCTGGAATTGTGCTGGATTTGGGGAGGAGATGAGCAGACTGGTCATCACGACAGTGATGCTTAAAAGTACAGAACAGGATCCCCCATGGCAGGTAAAATAAGAGAACAGTGCTCTCTTTCCCAAGTTTTGAATATTAAAAAACTCGTTACAATACATAATTTCAATTCAGCTATGTACAAGTGCTTAAATGGTTTCAGAAACACTGTGCAATTGCCATCAATATCTGTATTAGTTCAACCTGAGAAGAAATTTTGAATTCTTTGATATAAACATAATAATTTTATAATTTTTTAACTCAATGGTTATATTTTTATGCTTATTTTAACTTTTAGTTTTTCAATTTTTTGGCTTTGAAAAATGAAAACTTATTTTTTCTCTTTTAAGCTCTTTTTTTTAAATTTTTTTTTTTTTTAGAGCTTCCATTTTACTTTATTTTACTTTACAATACTCTATTGGTTTTGGTATACATTGACATGAATCTGCCACGGGTGTACATGAACTCCCAAACATGAACCCCCCTCCCACCTCCCACCCCACATCATCCCTCTGGATCATCCCCATACACCAGCCCCAAGCATCCTGCATCCTGCATCGAACATAGACTGGGGATTCGTTTCTTACTTGATAGTATACATGCTGCAATGCCATTCTCCCAAATCATCCCACCCTCTCCCTCTCCCACAGAGTTCAAAAGTCCGTTCTATACATCTGTGTCTCT
>SJYX01020555.1:315887-328379 GCA_006410675.1 Oreotragus oreotragus | reverse complement strand
TCATCATCATCTTTCTAAATTCCATATATATGTGTTAGTATACTGTATTGGTGTTTTTCTTTCTGGCTTACTTCACTCTGTATAATCGGTTTTAAGACTAATCTATTCTTGTAATAGTACATTACATATGTTATGGAAAACTTTAAAATTGTTTCTATAATTCTATTAACAAATCTTAACATTTTGGTGAATATTTTTTCAAGTTTATCACTATATCTGTATATGCATATATAATTTTAACAATTATAAAGACTCAATGCATAATAATTTATAGACTACCTTTCTAAACTTTCAGTATGTTGGTAACTTATTTCCTGTAAGCATTGATGCATAAATACAGATGTAAAATACAGATATAAAAATGTAAAAATAGAGCAACATAAAAATGCCTATTTAGTATTTCAAATTTATCAATGAACCATTTTTTAGTTAGTTGTTCCAAACATATATTTGTGCATTTATATGATTACTTAGGATGCTCTCAGACAAGGAATCTTGAATATCAAAGTCAATCTTTATTTTCTCAGTAAAGTTTATCATATAATTTCCCAAATTGAGACTATAGGAGATAAGAAGTTGGTAATTAACCACATGTAAGCATATACAGCTAATAGGACAGAGTTCTCATTGTCTAGTCAAATGGTGTCCTTGTGACTTCAGTTTGACTTCAGAAGCAACCTAGGAAGAGATAAGTTCATGAGTGTAAGTTAGTGAGTGACCATTTTGAATCAAAGGGAGTGTAAAATAGCAGTCTCCTGTTTGAATATACTTCATTTTTATAAAACAACACACCTTAAATGTCCCATCCTATTAACCTCATTTTTGCATTACTTTTATTATTAGCACTGCAAATGCATTCACTAAAGGACTAGTATATGCATCTATATGAGAAATTAAGGAAAAGTGAGGTGTGTCTAATATCATCCAATAACTTCCTCCTTTGGAGGAAATTCATCCTAGATACCTGCATAACTGCTGTAGGAATCAGCATTAGGATTTCAGAGGACTGCAGAAAACAATGATGCTGAAAATAATCCAAGGTGACTTAAGAAAATGAATGTTTTTCTACTGTTCTCAGCTGCCAAACTGTACTAGAAACCCATGCCTATTCCAGTTGGCTATTTGTATGGCAGGGGCAATCTCTACATTTTTTGGAGGGCCCCATCCGAATTTCTTCCACCTGCCTTATCCAGTGCTGGGCTTTATGTCCTGAAGTAAGGTGAAGAAAGCTGAGCGATGAAGAATTGATGCTTTTGAAGTGTGGTGTTGGAGAAGACTCTTAAGAGACCCTTGGACTGCAAGGAGATCCAACCAATCCATTCTGAAGGAGATCAGCCCTGGGATTTCTTTGGAGGGAATGATGCTGAAGTTGAAACTCCAGTACTTTGGCTACCTTATGTGAAGAGTTGACTCATTGGAAAAGACTCTGATGCTGGGAGGGATTGGGGGCAGAAGGAGAAGGGGACAACAGAGGATGAGATGGCTGGATGACATCACTGCCTCGATGGATGTGAGTCTGAGTGAACTCTGGGAGTGGTGATGAACAGGGAGGCCTGGTGTGCTGCGATTCATGGGGTCGCAAAGAGTCGGACACAACTGAGCAACTGAACTGAACTGAACTGAAGGTGCCTTGTTGAATGGTTCAGTTCCTCTAGCAACTTGTACTAGAAATTTCTTGACTAATATTTGGATCATCTGTGTTCATTACATTCTTCTCTTCTGAAAGTAACAATATAGGAAGCATTCACCATTCTTTATGTGATCTTCTTGAAGCTTTTGTGCACATGTCTCTGTTACTGGACATTTTGAGATGTGTATATCAGTGCCAGTATGTCAAGTTTCAGTGCAGTTTTAAAGCCTGTGCTGACAGGGAAGATAACCCATGTTCAAGTGAATAATGAAGAACACCAACACAGTACCTGTAAAAGGTTAGCAGAGCATGCCTAGAGTGGGAGTGTTTTTTTTTTTTTTTCAGCTCTTTAAATTTATACATGCACATGTGTATGTTCATGCACAGAGAGTTAAAGAGAGAACTATATTTTTAAAATCAGAGGATACTTCCCAATTCTATGTTTGATATGAAGTCTATGGCTTTTGTCAATATATAAGTTAATGCAATATTAATTCTTGTTATGCAGGCACTAAGTGATATCTGATTCTATGTGACACTATGGACTGCAGAACATTAGGCTCCTCTGTCCTGCACTACCTCCCTAAATTTGCTCAGATTCTTGTCCACTGAGTCCATGATGCTATCTAATCATCTCATTTTCTGCCATAGGTTTATCCTTTTGCCTTCAGTTTTCCCCAATATCAAAATTTTTTCCAGTGAGTCAACTCTTCACATCAGATAGCCAAAATACTGGAGTTCCAACTTCAGCATAAGTTATTCCAATTAATATTCTGGGTACATTTCCTTTAGGATTGACTGGTTTGATCTCCTTGCTGTCTGAGGATTCTCAAGAATCTTCTCAAACACCACAGTTCAAAAGCATCAATTCTTCAGCATTCAGACTTTTATATGGTCCAACTCTCACATCCATACGTGTCTACTGGAAAAACCATAGCTTTGACTAGACATAACTTTGTCAGAAAAGTGATATCTTTGCTTTTTAATATGCTGTCTAGGTTTTTCATAGTTTTCTTTCCAAGGGGCAAATATCTTTTAATTTCATAGCTATAGTCACCATCTGAAGTGATTTTGCAGCCCAAGAAGATAAAATCTGTCACTGCTTCCACTTTTTCCCCTTCTATTTGCCATGAAATAATGGGACTGGATGCCATGATTTTTGACTTTTTGACTTGAGTTTCAGGCCAGCTTTTTTACTTTCTTCTTTCATCAGAATCAAGAGTCTCTTTAGTTCCTTTTCACTTCTTATGATTACAGTGGTATCATGTGCATATCTGAAGTTGTTGATATTTCTTGAGCAATCTTGATTTCAGCTTGTGATTCACCCATTCTGGCATTTCACCAGATGTTAAATAAGTAGATTGACAATATGCCTTGTTGTACTCCTTTCCCAATTTTGAACCAGTAATATAATATTTGAGAGAACCATAAATATGTTCAACATTTTTCATCATATGGAAGAATATTACTTTATCAGAAAATATAAATATCTTCTGAAAGGACAATGTTATTGGATCCGTATACAAAGGGCATACACAATACTAAAAAAAAAGAAAGAAAGAAAGAAAGAAAGAAACTTTACTTTCCTTAAGAGAAAATTTAAAAAATAAAATAAAATCATGCACGTTTATATAGTTGGACACTACATCTCATTTTTCTGTTCCGATAATAATGTGAAAAAGTAGCAGAATATAATGTTCTTCTGATTGGTGTATTTCAAGGTTAAGTCTAAAAGTAACTTGAAGGGCAGGAAGGATATGAAGATGCTACATCTCAAACATCTATGTCAAATTCTCTGTTAGAGGCAAAGTGTTATGGTGGGTGGGGGGTTCTCCATGGGCTGATGGACCCAAAATTCAAGTCCATAGCTGCCCTCCCCAAATTATCCTCTTATCCTAGTAAGATTACATAAATGACTAAAATACAAATTAAAGAAATAGTCTAATGATCTCATAAGGTGCAACAAATGCTTGGGTGGGGCCCTCCAGAAAATATAGAGATTGTCCCTGCCCCACTTCACTTTTTCACATGGCAGGAGAATAGCCATAGATTTCTAGAACAGTTGGTAGATGTCAGTCAATCAGTTCAGTCACACAGTCATGTCCAACTTTTTGCAACCCATGGACTGCAGCACACCAGCCTTCCCTGTCTGTCACCAATACCCGGAGTTTACTCAAACTCAAGTCTATAGAATTGGTAATGTCATCCAACCATCTCATCCTCTGTCATCCTCTTCTCCTCCTGCCCTCAATCTTTCCCAACATCAAGGTCTTTTAAAATGAGTCAGTTCTTCCCATCAGGTGGCCAAAATATTGGACTTTCAGCTTCAGTATTAGTCCTTCTAATGAGTATTCAGGACTGAATCCCTTTACAATTGACTGGTTAGACCTCCACGCAGTCCAACGGACTCTCGAGTTTTCTCCAACACAACAGTGCAAAAGCATCTATTCTTCCACACTCAGCTTTCTTTACAGTACAAATCTCACATCCATACATGACTACTAGAAAAAACAGAGCTTTCACTAGATGGACCATTGTTGGCAAAGTAATGCCTCTGCTTTTTAATATGCTGTCTAGGTTGGTCATAGTTTTTCTTCCAAGGAACAACTGCCTTTTAATTTCATGGCTGCAGTTGCCATCTGCAGTGATTTTAGAGACCAAGAAAATAAAATCTGTCACTGTTTCCATCGTTTCCCCATTTACTTGCCATGAAGTGATGGAACTGGATGCTATGATCTTAGTTTTGTGAATGCTTAGTTTTAAGCCAACTTTTTCACTCTTCTCTTTCACTTTCATCAAGAGGCTCTTTAGTTCTTCTTCACTTTCTGCCATAAGGGTGGTGTTATCTCCATATCTGAGGTTATTGATATTTCTCCCAGCAATCTTCATTCCAGCTTGTGCTTCATCCAGCCCAGAATTTCGCATATAAGTTATAAGTACTCTGTACATAAGTTAAATAAGTAGGGTGACAATACACAGCCTTGACACACTCCTTTCCTGATTTGGAAGCAATCTGTTGTTCCATGTCCAGTTCTAATTGTTTCTTCTTGACTTGGATACAGATTTCTCAGGAGGCAGTTCTGGTTGTCTGGTATTCCCATCACTTGAAGAATTTCCCACAGTTTGTTGGGATCCACCCAGACAAAGGCTTTGGAATACTCAATAAAGCAGAAGTAGACATTTTTTTCTGGACCTTGAAATGTCTTGCATTTTCAGTGATCCAAGGATGTTGACAATTTGATTTCTGTTTCCTCTGCCTTTTCTATATCAAGCTTGAAATTTGCAGTTCACATACTATTGAAGTCTGACTTGGAGAATTTTGAGCATTACTTTGCTAGCCTGTGAGATGAGTGCAATTGTATGGTAGTTTGAACATTCTTTGGCATTGCCTTTCTTTGGGATTGGAATGAAAACTGTCCTTTTTCAGTCTTATGGCCACTTCTGTTTTCCAAATTTGCTGGCATAGTGAGTGTAGCACTTTCACAGCATCATCTTTTAGGATTTGAAATAGCTCAACTGGCTTTCCATCACCTCCACTAGCTTTGTTCATAGTGATGTTTCCTAAGGCCACTTGACTTCACATTCCATGATGTCTGGCTCTAGGTGAGTGATCACTGCTGCTGCTGCTGCTAAGTCGTTTCAGTCATGTCCGACTTTGCGGGACCCCATAGATGGCAGCCCACCAGGCTCCCACATCCCTTGGATTCTCCAGGCAAGAACACTGGAGTGGGTTACCATTTCCTTCTCAAATGCATGAAAGTGAAAAGTGAAAGTGAAGTCACTCAGTCGTGTCTGACTGTTCACGATCCCATGGACTGCAGCCTACCGTCTCCTCCGTCCATGGAATTTTCCAGGCAAGAGTACTGGAGTGGGGTGCCATTGCCTTCTGCGTGAGTGATCACACCATCGTGATTATCTGGATGATGAATATTTTTTATGTATAGTTCTTCTGTGTATTTTTGCCACATCTTCTTAATATTTTCTGCTTCTGTTTGATCCATACCATTTCTGTCCTTTATTGAGCCCATCTTTGCATGAAATATTCCCTTGTTGTCTCTAACTTTCTTGAAGAGCTCTCTAGTCTTTTCCATTCTATTGTCTTCCTCTGCTTCTTTGCATTGCCACTGAGGAAGGCTTTCTTATCTCTCCTTGTTATTCTTTGGAACTCTTCAAATGGGTATACCTTTCTTTTTTTCCTTTGCTTTTCGTTTTTTATTTTCTCTGCTATTTCTAAGGCCTCCTCAGACAACTATTTTTCCTTTTTGCATTTCTTTTTCTTGCAAATAGTCTTGATCACTGCCTCCTGCACAATGTCATGAACCTCCATCCATTGTTCTTCAGGCATTCTGTCTATCAGCTGTAATCCCTTGAATCTGTTTGTCACTTCTACTGTACAATCGTAAAGGATTTGTTTTAGGTCATAGATGAATGGTCTATTGGTTTTCCCTTCTTTCTTCAATTTAAGTCTGAATTTTGCAATGAGGATTCATTATCTGAGCCACAGTCAGCTCCCAGTCTTGTTTTTGCTGACTGTATAGAGCTTCTCCATCTGTGGCTGCAAATAATATAACCAATCTGATTTCAGTATTGACCATCTGGTGATGTCCATGTGTGGAGTCTTCCCTTGTTTTCTTGGAAGAGGGTTTTTGCTATGATCAGTGCATTCTCTTGGGAAAACACTGTTAGCCTTTAAACTGCTTCATTTTGTATTTCAAGGCAAAATTTGGCTATTACTCCAGGTATTCTTGACTTCTTACTTTTGCATTCCAGTCTCCTATAATGAAAAGGGCATCTTTTGGGGGTATTAGTTCTAGAAGGTCTTCTAGGTCTTCATAGAATAGAACTGTTCAACTTCAGCTTCTTCAGCATTACTGGCCAAGACATAGACTTGGATTACTGTGATATTGAATGGCTTGCCTTGGAAAAACAATCATTCTGTCATTTTTGAGATGGCATGCACATAGTCCATTTCATACTCTTGTTTACTATGATAGCTACTCCATTTCTTCTAAGGAATTCTTGCCCACGGTTGTATATATAGTGGTCATCTGAGTGAAATTCCCCCATTCCAGTCTATTTTAGTTCCATGATTCCTAAAATCTTGGTGTTCACTCTTTCCATCTCCTGTTTGACCACTTCCAATTTGCCTTGATTCCTGGACCTAACATTCTAGGTTGCTGTGCAATGTTGCTCTTTACAGCATTGGACTTTACTTCCATCACCAGTCATGTTCACAACTGAGGGTTTTATTTTGCTTTGGCTCCATCTCTTCATTCTTTCCAGTGTTATTTCTCCACTCACATTCTGTAGCATATTGGGCACCTACCGACCTGGGGAGTTCATCTTTCAATGTCCTATCTTTTTGCCTTTTCATAATGTTCAAGGCATTCTCAAGGCAAGAATGCTGAAGTGGTTTGCCATTCCCTTCTCCAGTGGACCATGTTTTGTCAGAAGTTTCCACCATGACCCATCCATCTTGGGTGGCTCTACATGGCATGGCTTACAGTTTCTTTGAGTTAGACAGGGCTGTGGTCCATGTGATTAGATTGGTTAGTTTTCTGTGACTGTGGTTTCTCTCTGTCTGCCCTGTGAGTAAATTCACTGCAGATGGTGATTGCAGCCATGAAATAAAAAGAGGCTTACTCCTTGGAAGAAAAGACAGCATATTAAAAAGCAGAGACACTACTTTGCCAACAAAGGTCCATCTGGTCAAAGCTATTATTTTCCAGTAGTCATGTATGGCTGAAAGAGTTGGACTATAAAGCAAACCGAGTGCTAAAGAATTGATGCTGTTGAACTGTGGTGTTGGAGAAGGCTCTAGAGAGTACCTTGGAGAGCAAGGAGATCCACTCAGTTCATCCTAAAGGAAATCATTCCTGAATATTCATTGGAAGGAATGATACTGAAGCTGAAACTACAATACTTGGGCCACCTGATTTGAAGAACTGACTCATTTGAAAAGACCCAGATGCTGAGAAAGATTGAAGGCAGGAGGAGAAGGGGACAACAGAGGATGAGATGGTTGGATAACATCATAAACTCAAAGGACATGAGTTTGAGTAAACTCTGGGAATTCGTGATGGACAGAGATGCCTGGCGAGCTGCAGTCCATGGGGCAGCAAAGAGTCAAACACGACTGAGCAACTGAATGGAACTGAACTGAAATGAGAGAGAGAGAGAGAGAGAGAGAGAGAGAGAGAGAGAGAGAGAGAGAGNTTGAGTGTAGCACTTTCACAGCATCATCTTTTAGGATTTGAAATAGCTCAACTGGCTTTCCATCACCTCCACTAGCTTTGTTCATAGTGATGTTTCCTAAGGCCACTTGACTTCACATTCCATGATGTCTGGCTCTAGGTGAGTGATCACTGCTGCTGCTGCTGCTAAGTCGTTTCAGTCATGTCCGACTTTGCGGGACCCCATAGATGGCAGCCCACCAGGCTCCCACATCCCTTGGATTCTCCAGGCAAGAACACTGGAGTGGGTTACCATTTCCTTCTCAAATGCATGAAAGTGAAAAGTGAAAGTGAAGTCACTCAGTCGTGTCTGACTGTTCACGATCCCATGGACTGCAGCCTACCGTCTCCTCCGTCCATGGAATTTTCCAGGCAAGAGTACTGGAGTGGGGTGCCATTGCCTTCTGCGTGAGTGATCACACCATCGTGATTATCTGGATGATGAATATTTTTTATGTATAGTTCTTCTGTGTATTTTTGCCACATCTTCTTAATATTTTCTGCTTCTGTTTGATCCATACCATTTCTGTCCTTTATTGAGCCCATCTTTGCATGAAATATTCCCTTGTTGTCTCTAACTTTCTTGAAGAGCTCTCTAGTCTTTTCCATTCTATTGTCTTCCTCTGCTTCTTTGCATTGCCACTGAGGAAGGCTTTCTTATCTCTCCTTGTTATTCTTTGGAACTCTTCAAATGGGTATACCTTTCTTTTTTTCCTTTGCTTTTCGTTTTTTATTTTCTCTGCTATTTCTAAGGCCTCCTCAGACAACTATTTTTCCTTTTTGCATTTCTTTTTCTTGCAAATAGTCTTGATCACTGCCTCCTGCACAATGTCATGAACCTCCATCCATTGTTCTTCAGGCATTCTGTCTATCAGATCTAATCCCTTGAATCTGTTTGTCACTTCTACTGTACAATCGTAAAGGATTTGTTTTAGGTCATAGATGAATGGTCTATTGGTTTTCCCTTCTTTCTTCAATTTAAGTCTGAATTTTGCAATGAGGATTCATTATCTGAGCCACAGTCAGCTCCCAGTCTTGTTTTTGCTGACTGTATAGAGCTTCTCCATCTGTGGCTGCAACCTTTATTGAGCCCATCTTTGCATGAAATATTCCCTTGTTGTCTCTAACTTTCTTGAAGAGCTCTCTAGTCTTTTCCATTCTATTGTCTTCCTCTGCTTCTTTGCATTGCCACTGAGGAAGGCTTTCTTATCTCTCCTTGTTATTCTTTGGAACTCTTCAAATGGGTATACCTTTCTTTTTTTCCTTTGCTTTTCGTTTTTTATTTTCTCTGCTATTTCTAAGGCCTCCTCAGACAACTATTTTTCCTTTTTGCATTTCTTTTTCTTGCAAATAGTCTTGATCACTGCCTCCTGCACAATGTCATGAACCTCCATCCATTGTTCTTCAGGCATTCTGTCTATCAGATCTAATCCCTTGAATCTGTTTGTCACTTCTACTGTACAATCGTAAAGGATTTGTTTTAGGTCATAGATGAATGGTCTATTGGTTTTCCCTTCTTTCTTCAATTTAAGTCTGAATTTTGCAATGAGGATTCATTATCTGAGCCACAGTCAGCTCCCAGTCTTGTTTTTGCTGACTGTATAGAGCTTCTCCATCTGTGGCTGCAAATAATATAACCAATCTGATTTCAGTATTGACCATCTGGTGATGTCCATGTGTGGAGTCTTCCCTTGTTTTCTTGGAAGAGGGTTTTTGCTATGATCAGTGCATTCTCTTGGGAAAACACTGTTAGCCTTTAAACTGCTTCATTTTGTATTTCAAGGCAAAATTTGTCTATTACTCCAGGTATTCTTGACTTCTTACTTTTGCATTCCAGTCTCCTATAATGAAAAGGGCATCTTTTGGGGGTATTAGTTCTAGAAGGTCTTCTAGGTCTTCATAGAATAGAACTGTTCAACTTCAGCTTCTTCAGCATTACTGGCCAAGACATAGACTTGGATTACTGTGATATTGAATGGCTTGCCTTGGAAAAACAATCATTCTGTCATTTTTGAGATGGCATGCACATAGTCCATTTCATACTCTTGTTTACTATGATAGCTACTCCATTTCTTCTAAGGAATTCTTGCCCACGGTTGTATATATAGTGGTCATCTGAGTGAAATTCCCCCATTCCAGTCTATTTTAGTTCCATGATTCCTAAAATCTTGGTGTTCACTCTTTCCATCTCCTGTTTGACCACTTCCAATTTGCCTTGATTCCTGGACCTAACATTCTAGGTTGCTGTGCAATGTTGCTCTTTACAGCATTGGACTTTACTTCCATCACCAGTCATGTTCACAACTGAGGGTTTTATTTTGCTTTGGCTCCATCTCTTCATTCTTTCCAGTGTTATTTCTCCACTCACATTCTGTAGCATATTGGGCACCTACCGACCTGGGGAGTTCATCTTTCAATGTCCTATCTTTTTGCCTTTTCATAATGTTCAAGGCATTCTCAAGGCAAGAATGCTGAAGTGGTTTGCCATTCCCTTCTCCAGTGGACCATGTTTTGTCAGAAGTTTCCACCATGACCCATCCATCTTGGGTGGCTCTACATGGCATGGCTTACAGTTTCTTTGAGTTAGACAGGGCTGTGGTCCATGTGATTAGATTGGTTAGTTTTCTGTGACTGTGGTTTCTCTCTGTCTGCCCTGTGAGTAAATTCACTGCAGATGGTGATTGCAGCCATGAAATAAAAAGAGGCTTACTCCTTGGAAGAAAAGACAGCATATTAAAAAGCAGAGACACTACTTTGCCAACAAAGGTCCATCTGGTCAAAGCTATTATTTTCCAGTAGTCATGTATGGCTGAAAGAGTTGGACTATAAAGCAAACCGAGTGCTAAAGAATTGATGCTGTTGAACTGTGGTGTTGGAGAAGGCTCTAGAGAGTACCTTGGAGAGCAAGGAGATCCACTCAGTTCATCCTAAAGGAAATCATTCCTGAATATTCATTGGAAGGAATGATACTGAAGCTGAAACTACAATACTTGGGCCACCTGATTTGAAGAACTGACTCATTTGAAAAGACCCAGATGCTGAGAAAGATTGAAGGCAGGAGGAGAAGGGGACAACAGAGGATGAGATGGTTGGATAACATCATAAACTCAAAGGACATGAGTTTGAGTAAACTCTGGGAATTCGTGATGGACAGAGATGCCTGGCGAGCTGCAGTCCATGGGGCACCAAAGAGTCAAACACGACTGAGCAACTGAATGGAACTGAACTGAAATGAGAGAGAGAGAGAGAGAGAGAGAGAGAGAGAGAGAGAGAGAGAGAGAGAGATGATTATTGCAATAAAATTAGTTAACACCCATCATCTCTTATAGATACCAAAAAAAAAAAGAGAGAGATTTTTTTTTTTCTTATTTTGAGAAGTTTTAAAATTTTCAATTCAGTTCTGTTCAGTCACTCAGTTGTGTCCGACTCTTTGTGACCCCATGAATTGCAGCATGCCAGGCCTCCCTGTCCATCACCAACTCCCGGAGCTCACTCAAACTCACATCCATCGAATCGATGATGCCATCCAGCCATCTCATCCTCTGTGGTCCCCTTCTCCTCCTGCCCCCAACCCCTCCCAGTATCTTAGCAACTTTTAAATACATGATAGAGCAATGTTATCTATAGCCATCCTCGTGTATCTCTGGTAGTTATTTATCCTATAACTCAAATTTTGTATCTTTTGATCACTTTCATCCAATTTCTTCAGCCTGCACTCCTACTTCTGTCAACTATCAATGTGTTTCTGCTTTGTTTATTTTGCTTTTTTAAATATCAGATATAAATGAGGTTGTACAATATCTGTCTTTCTCTGACTTATTGCACTCAACATAATGCCCTCTATATTCATCTATATTTCTGTAAATGTCAGAATTCCCTTCACTCTGTCTGCATAATATACCAGTATATATATTTATGCCACATTTACACATTCACTTTATCCATTTATATTCCAAAGGGCAAAAGCTATTTCTATTTATGGTAAATATGGTAAATCATGCTGCAATAAAATGGGTTACAGATATATTTTCAAAATAGTGATGCTATTTCTTTCAGATAAATTCACAGACATGAAACTATTGGATAATATGTCAGTTCTATTTTTAATTTTTTGAGGAATATCTATATTTTTCTACAGCACTTGCACAAATTGACATCCTCACCTGTTGGTATACAAGTTGCCTTTTCTCCACATCCTGAACATCATTTGCTATTTCTTCTCTTATTGATATCTATTCTAACAAGTGTGAGGTGATATATCATTGTGGTTTTAATTTGCATTTCCCTAATGATTAATGTTTGAGGATCACTTTTTGAAATACTTGTATCCAATCTTTGTAAAACTATTTAAATTAGATTATTATTGTTAATGATTATATTGCTTTATATTTATATTTTTCTATTGAGATATATAAATTCTTTATATATTTTGGATATTAATATATATAAGACTTGCAAATATTTTTCCCATTTTGAAGATTCTTTTCATTCTACTGACCATTTCTTTCACTGTGCAGAAAAGTTTTTTTTTTAATGTATTCTTTATTTTATTTTATTTTTAAAAAATTAATTAATTAATTATTTTTTTTTACATGAACTCCCAAACATGAACCCCCCTCCCACCTCCCA
>SJYX01020555.1:295385-314536 GCA_006410675.1 Oreotragus oreotragus | reverse complement strand
CACCCCACATCATCCCTCTAGATCATCCCCATACACCAGCCCCAAGCATCTTTCATCCTGCATTGAACATAGACTGGCGATTTGTTTCTTACATGATAGTATACATATTTCAATGCTATTCTCCCAAATAATACCACCCTCTCCCTCTACCTCTTCCTCTCCCTCAGAGTCCAAAAGTCCGCTCTACACATCTGTGTCTCTTTTGCTGTCTTGCATACAGGGTCCTCAGTTCTAATAAGATGGATGAAACTGGAACTGATTATACAGAGTGAAGTAAGCCAGAAAGAAAAACACCAATACAGTATACTAACACATATATATGGAATTTAGAAAGATGGTAATGAGGACCCTGTATGCAAGACAGCAAAAGTTTTAATTTGATGTAGTATATACACACTAAGAACAAATTATCTAAAAGAAAAATAAAGAAAATAATCATATTTGCAATAGAATCATAAAAATAAAATATATAGGAATAAATTTAGCTAAGATGGTAAAAGAGCTCTATGTTGAAAAACATTCATTAAAGAAATTCAAGAAGATACAAGTAAATGGAAAGCTATTCCATTTCCATTGATTAGAAGACTTAATATTATTAAAATATTTTAATACCCAAGCCATGCATAGATTCAATTCAACCACTGTTAAGATTCCAATGACATCCTAAGATTATAAGAAACAACAAATGAACCCACATTGTCAGAGCAATCCTGAAAAAGAACAGAGGTTTGTAAGATGGACAGAAGAAAGCACTGAAGATGGCCTGAGTATTGCTTTTCTTTCTTAACAAGCATTCTGACCTGTCCCTTCATCTCCCAAGTCAGTCAGCCAAGAACCAAGATTCTAACAATTTGCTTGATTTCTGCTGTTTCCACACGCCCTTTCCCCACTTAAAAACAAACAAACAACTCCATGTGGTATGCATCTCAGAAATTGTTGTATAGAAGAGGCCTGAACCTGCTGCCCATCCAGGGCAATTCTAAATACTAATTATTGCTAAGAGACAAATCTGAGTTTGGCTGTGAGCCTGGTAATAATGTTCTCCTGCCAGCAGGAGAGGAACATTAACCAGGACATATATAGGACAGCTGTCTTCACAGCTATTTCCCTGTGTTTAGCTCCAGGTACTTCCCCATTCTTCTTTATTAAGAAGTGATAAGGGGAGAATTATTTATTTCCCAGTTTCGCATATGATTTGGTTATGTTGTTTCTATTGATTCCCATGGACTGCCCTCAGATTCCATTAATAAGTACACTAGATTCTCAACCTTCCTTTTCCAGAAAACCATGTTTCTTTCAGTTCCCCTTCTATTGACAAAAGTGTCAAGATTTGTGAAGAGTCAAAAAATTTATGATATTTTCAAGCTAACAAATTAACTGCCACAGTTTCATTGGTACTGTTAGAGGAAACACGAGTTCTGTATTAGAGACAAATACTTTTATTACTGCAATGGTGACAGGCAGAACACTGACTTTTTTGTTTCTCTCTTTTGTATTTTTTTTTCCATCCCCCACTCACACAGTGACATAAAGAACAGCAGGTGACATCTTCATCTATAGTAGAAAATATTATGGGAGAACAACTGGAATTATTTATAATGTGTAAACATGCCTACCCTTCAAATGATAGGAAGATATCAACTTCGTTATATTAGACATTAAACATGCTTATCCTTTGTTCTGAGGAACATACTATTAGTATCTTCTAAATTTCTCCACTATATATTATTGGGAAAAAAAAATAAATAAAATAAAGTGTAGAGCAAAAGACAACCAGTGCTTTGAGAAAATAAAGAACAGCAGGTGACATCTTCATCTATAGTAGAAAATATTATGGGAGAACAACTGGAATTATTTATAATGTGTAAACATGCCTACCCTTCAAATGATAGGAAGATATCAACTTCGTTATATTAGACATTAAACATGCTTATCCTTTGTTCTGAGGAACATACTATTAGTATCTTCTAAATTTCTCCACTATATATTATTGGGAAAAAAAAATAAATAAAATAAAGTGTAGAGCAAAAGACAACCAGTGCTTTGAGAAAGTTCAGTTCAGTTCAGTCGCTCAGTCGTGTCCGACTCTTTGCGACCCCATGAATCGTAGCACACCAGGACTCCCTGTCCATCACCATCTCTCAGAATTCACTCAGATTCATGTCCATCAAGTCCGTGATGCCATCCAGCCATCTCATCCTCGGTCGTCCCCTTCTCCCCCTGACCCCAATCCCTCCCAGCATCAGAGTCTTTTCCAATGAGTCAACTCTTCGCATGAGGTGCCCAAAGTACTGGAGTTTCAGCTTTAGCATCATTCCTTCCAAAGAAATCCCAGGGTTTATCTCCTTCAGAATGGACTGGTTGGATCTCCTTGCAGTCCTATGAAAAGGCTTTGAGAAAACTAGAAATTTATTTCCCAACTGTATGCAATAATTTTCTTCTTTCTGTTTTGTTGAGATAACTTGTGTTGGACATCAAAGTATAATCATACAGAAGAAGAAAACTATGGAAATTTTTAGGTTAAAAATATCTGCTTTATCAGGTTATTTTTCTGTATTCTGAAGGACAGCATTTTTCCCATGTGTTCAAATGCAAAGTTTTTGATGATGTCGAAGAAGCAATTAGTCATGAAAGAAACATGCACACAGAAGTTGGGGCAGTTGAATCATAACTTGTTGGATGTGAACACTGTCTAAGAACATTAAAATGAAGTGTCAAATATATTATTGATTCACAGATGAGTCCATGGAACATTATAACTTCGATTAACATCTGGAACTATTACTTTTTAAAAGTTGTTCTAAATATAGTAAGTTATTCCTATCAACTCAAATTAGACTGTAGGAATGTTAAGATATTATGTATAATTCCCATGGCAACCACCATTTTATAGAATATATACTAAAGGAAATGAGAAGAGAATCAAACTTGTCACTACAAAAAAATCAACCACGGAAAAGGCAGATGGTGGAAGTGAGGGACAAAGTTATTAAAAAGCATACAAAATAATGTCATAATGACACAAGTAAGTTGTTGTTTATTAGTAAACATTCAAATATAAGTGGATTAAACTGTCCAATAAAAAGGCATATATTTTAAAAATAAGTTGATAAAAACATGATCTAAATATATGCTGTCTATAAGAGACTGAGTTTAGATAAGAAGACATGAATAGGTTGAAAACAAAAGATTAAAAAAATATATTGAGTAAGTAGTAACCAGAAGAAAACATAAATAGTTATACTAATCATAGACAAAATAGACTAATTTTAACCCTACAAGTTACATTTTGAACTTTTAATCTCTTTATCTATAGAATGAAAAATTCACATTGTTTTAAACTAGGAAGTTCATGATAGGTGAGAACTTGTAACATCAGCAATAGGAAACTAATTTTTAAAATGTATGCAAGTCTGCAGTTATCTAATAAAAAACCAGAATATATAAAAATTCATCCTGAAAATCAACCAACTAAGTTCTATTTCATGAAAAGATCAGCAGGACCAAATTTTTTAAAACAGAATTTTAAACAAAATCAGACCATTTTGTCAGGTTTTAATTGTCATTATATTCTTCTGCATTATTTTAGGAAATAATACCCAAAATATGGGTATTTTTATAGGAAATAATTATAATAATGTTGATACAAAAATCATGCAAGTGTTGGAAAGGAAGACAAAACAAAATAAAGCATAGATCATGTTCATAATAATTTCAAAATAGTAAGAAAGAGAAATAGAGAGAAGGAGAGAAAATAGAACCAGTTACGATTGAGTGAAATTCTTACAAGGTGAAATGCATGCTTCAATATTAAGAAACCTGTTATTTTAATACAATGATAGTGATAATACCTACAGATGCCCAATGTTCAGTTCAGTTCAGTTGTTCAGTCATGTGCAACTCTTTGCAATCTCATGGAATGCAGCAGGCCAGGCCTCCCTGTCCATCACCAACCCCCAGAATTTACTCAAACTCATGTCCATTGAGTCGGTGATGCCATCCAACCATCTCACCCTCTGTCATCTCCTTCTCTTTCCATCTTCAATCTTTCCCAGCCTCAAGGTCTTTTCAAGTGAGTCAGTTCTTCGAATCAGGTGGCCAAAGTATTGGAGTTTCAGCTTCAACATCAGTCCTTCCAATGAATATTCAGGACTGATTTCCTTTAGGATGGACTTGTTGGATCTCCTTGCTCTCCAAGGGACTCTCTAGAGTCTTCTCCAACACCATAGTTCAAAAGCATCAATTCTATGGGTCATTGCAGTGCACCAGCCCCAAGCATCCAGTATCATGCATCAAACCTGGACTGGCGATTCATTTCATATATGATATTATACATGTTTCAGTGCCATTCTCCCAAATCATCCCACCATCTCCCTCTCCCACACAGTCCAAAATACTGTTCTATGTATGGCAAAACCAATACAATATTGTAAAGTAATTAACTTCCAATTAAAACAAATAAATTTATACTTTAAAAAGTAAACGCTAAAGTTAAAAAAATACAAAAAAAAAATCATCAGTTCTTCTGCTCTCAGCTTTCTTTATAGTTCAACTCTCACATCCATACATGACTACTGGAAAAACAATAGCTTTGACTAGATGGATCTGTCTAGGTTGGTCATAGTTTTTCTTTCAAGGAGCAAGTGTCTTTTAATTTCATGGCTGTAGTCACCATCTGCGGTGGTTTTGGAGTCCCAAAANCTCAGCTTTCTTTATAGTTCAACTCTCACATCCATACATGACTACTGGAAAAACAATAGCTTTGACTAGATGGATCTGTCTAGGTTGGTCATAGTTTTTCTTTCAAGGAGCAAGTGTCTTTTAATTTCATGGCTGTAGTCACCATCTGCGGTGGTTTTGGAGTCCCAAAAATAAAGTCTGTCACTGTTTCCATTGTTTCCCCATCTATTTGCCATGAAGTGATATGAAGTGATGGGACCAGATGCCATGATCTTCCTTTTCTGAATGTGTGAGTTTTAAGCCAATTTTTTCACATTCCTCTTTCACTTTCATCAAGAGGCTGTTTAGTTCTTCAGTTTCTCCCATAAGGGTGGTTTCATCTGTATATCTGAGGTTATTGATATTTCTTCAGGCAACCTTGGTTTCATCCAGTACAGCGTTTCTCATGATGTATTCTGCATATAAGTTAAATAAGCCAGGTGACAATATATAGCTTTGATGTAGTCCTTTCTCAATTTGGAACCAGTCTGTTCCATGTCCAGTTCTACCTGTTGCTTCTTGACCTCCAAAGCACAAAGTTTGGTGACAAAATTAAATATCTCTGATTTAAATAAAAACAATAAATCCAATTATCATATGGTGTGCACATTGTTAAAAACAAATGATTATGCCCTCAAGATAAAATATATATTTTAAATCAAAGCAGCCAGCTGCTTTGTAGGAGCAGTTTGTGAGAGTCAGAAAGAAATGGAACATTCATGTTGACCATTGCTTTTGAATGTTCACAGGAAGCTTTAGACAAACTAGAAAAATGAAACATATTTGTGTATGAAAATTGGAGAAGATATGAGATTTCTTAACTTAAAGATAAATTCAATTAAAGGCTAAAAACAATGAAAGAGTACACAATTAAAATACTTAAATATACTTTTATCAATAATAAAAAGCAAACAAATACAAATTATATTTCAAGAAAATATTTCTAAAAGACTACTGAAGAATGTAAGTTAAATTGAAAGGCATGCATTTGCTTAGAAATTCCTTCTATAAAGAAGATGAATTTATAAATTCAATATAATCTTAATGTAGATAACAAAGGTATTTAAAATTTGGAACTAGAAAACCCAATCCTAAAATATACATGGAAATATAAGCAGAAAGTAACATAGAGTTGTGGAAAAGATCAATAACTGGAACTAACCCTACTATCTATGAAGACATGTTAGTAAGTTTAAACTATTGAAAGAGTGTGGTACCCAGGTACAAAAAGACAGAAAAACTAGCCAGATATAACAGAAACTCAAGAATTATATATGATTACAGACAGGAATTTATGGTATGAAAATTGTGCATACAAAATCATGATTCAATACTTAATATAAAGACAACTGTATAGCTATTTGTAAATTAAAGCAATTTTAGACTTATATATCATCATGAATCAAAATAACATTTTGACTAGATGAGCATATTAAATATAAAATATGAAACTATCAAATTTAAGAATAAAAGCTTTAGTCTCTTGAAATGTGTTAAATTTTTGTACTATGACACAAAATTTCAGAAGCTGTCAACAAAAATGATGATCCATTGAATTAGAAAATATAAAAAAATAAAATAATGAAACAACAAAACTCACAAACATTCTATGTGTTAAAAAAGCATTGACAATATGAAGATAAAATGAAAAACCTGGGGGAAAATATGTCTAAATGTATCACCAAGGGCTGATCCCTTTTTAATGTGTTAAGTGTTTCAGGGAACCATCAGGAAGACAAACATCCCAAAAGACAAACAATCAAATCAAAACAGCTCAAAGGAGAGAAATATTCATGATATTTAGATATGATATGATAGTGATCTTACTATAAAATAAGAGAGACAGATTCTTGTCATGCTCACTCATGGATATAAAGTGAAGGGTAAAATTGAAGTGTATTGGTAAGCTGGTCAACAAATTTTCTCATGCTTTGCTTGTGGATATAAAATTTGGCATAATATTTATAGGTGTTTTTGATGAGGTGAAAGTCACACAGTCGTGTCCAACTCTTTCCAACCACATGGACTATACAGTCTGTGGGAGTGTCCAAGCTAGAATACTGGAGTGGGTAACCTTTCCCTTCTCCAGGGAACCTTCCCAACCCAGGGGTTGAACACAGGTCTCCTACATTATAGGCAGATTCTTTACCAGCTGACCCACAAGGGAAGCCCAAGAATACTGGAGTGGGTGAAAAGTAAACAATAGGTTAATTTAATCTTTACCTTAATAATCCAATATTGAGGAATTCCTTTTGTAGAATTATATTAACACAAGGAAAATGACATTTTGTACAAACGCATTCCTCTGAAATTTATTCTAATGCAAAAATTGGAAAACTATATCTATCAAGAATTGATAGGTTAAAAAAAATAGTTCAGCTTCACAGAAGAATAGAATAGGAAATTTAAAATAGGTTATGGAAACTCTCCTGCAATGTGTGTGTGTATACCATGTTATAAATAAAAGACAGTAAACATGAAATTAAGAAAGGAAAAGAGTTGAGCTTATTCCCATAAATCAAATTAATAACAGCTTGAACTAATGTTCTGCAGTCTGAAATAAAGAAAAGAAACAAATATGATTCCAAGTTTTTCAATTTTCTTCTTGAGCTACTGAAAAATTTAAAAAGGAGATATTATTTGAAGGGTTGAAAAAGATTGAGAGAGGAGAGATGGAGCATGCTAAAGCTGGGTGTCCAATAGGCATTCTTGGGAAGATATATGAAGTTTAGGGTTAGTGAAATATGTTTTGAAAACATGCTTTGGTACGTCCTTAGCAATAAAGGGCATCTTAAGCCTCTGAAACTGTGTGAGTTCACTGAGGGAGTGTATTCTATAGAGAAATGCAGAGTTCTGAGTTGTGAGTCATGGATTTCTATTGACTGTAAGTTTGGGGAAACGGGCAGGAAACCAACAAAAATGAGCAAGACAAGGCTAGTGTTATAGAAAGAAAGACAAGCTTTGTAGGAGTTTTGTGAAAAACATATTACAAAGAGGTGAAAACAATATTATTGAAGCTCATACAGAAGTGATTGGGGAAATTATCACAAGAGATTTTGAAACTGTGCAACTCAGATTGGGACTTGAAGCCAGGGTCTTTTAACTGAAATCATACACCTGGTCTGAGGACTTAATGAGGCTTGGGTACTTGATGTCTCCTTGCAGAAATAATTCATGGAGAGACAAAGTGATCAGTAAGAAGTAAATTTATTTAGAAAGAAACACACTCCACAGATGGAGTGTGCAGTATCTCAGAAGATGAGAACAGCTCCCATAGTTCAGTTCATTTCAGTTGCTCAATCATGTCTGATTCTGACCCCATGGATTGCAGCACCCAGGCTGCCCTGTCCATCACCGACTCCCACAGCTTGCTCAAACTTAAGTTCACTGAGTTAATGATGCTATCCAGCTATCTCATCCTCTGTCCTCTTTTCCCCCTGCCTTCAATCTTTCCTAGCATCAGGGTCTTTTCAAATGAGCCAGTTCCTCTCATCAGGTGGCCATAGTAATGGAGCTTCAGCTTCAGCATCAGTCATTCCAATGAATATTCAGGACTGATTTCCTTTAGGACTGACTTGTTTGATTGGTTTGAACTCTGATGGTTAGACTCTGAGCTGTCATGGTTCTGGTAGGCATGCTCTTTAGCTTATACTGGGCACAGGAGGAGAAGGGGACGACAGAGGATGAGGTGGCTGGATGACATCACTGACTTGATGGACGTGAGTCTGAGTGAACTCTGGGAGTTGGTGATGGACATGGAGGCCTGGTGTGCTGCAGTTCATGGGGTTGGAAACAGTCGGACACGACTGAGTGACTGAACTGAACTGAACTGAATGTATTACAATGAATATACAATGAGGCTCAAGTGAGTGAGGGAAAGTTGCTCAGTCATGTCCAACTCTTTGTGACCCCATGAGCTGTATCCACGGAATTCTCCAGGCCAGAATACTGGAGTGGGTAGCCTTTCCCTTCTCCAGGGGATCTTCCCAACCCAGGGACTGAATCCATGCCTCACCCATTAGAGACAGATTCTTTATCAGGTGAGCCAAAAGGGAAGCCCAATGAGGCTCAAAACTTGCNAGAATACTGGAGTGGGTAGCCTTTCCCTTCTCCAGGGGATCTTCCCAACCCAGGGACTGAATCCATGCCTCACCCATTAGAGACAGATTCTTTATCAGGTGAGCCAAAAGGGAAGCCCAATGAGGCTCAAAACTTGCTGAAATTTAAATCTTCCAACATCTTAGACCTTTTTGGTTCCAACCAGTTTTTGTCATGTACTATGGCCATGTCATTCTTTTAAAGGTTGTACTCTGCTCCTTCCCTCCTGTTTTAGTTTCATTTGGTTATTCCAAAGCTTGAGTGGGATGATTTCAAGACAAATGAGAGAGAGGATTACAGAAAGCTGGTTAGATGGCTAGCTAGGGAAGGAAGGAGAAACGGTTGGGAGTTGGAGAAAGAGGTGTGGCCAAAACAGAGTTTTTCTTTTTTTTAGTTCATAAAAGAAATTACTTGTAATATACTTGTATATGTGGAGAAATGAATGGATAGGAAAAATGGTGAAAAAAGAGAGAAAGTTATTTATGTTTGGAGCAATACCCTTGAGTTGTGGAGACAGAATATTATCACTAGACAACTTTGCATTTGAGTGGAGTGGAGAGATTGGTCTTATGTTGGAACATTAGTTGCACATCCAGAAAAGCAGAAAGCCAAGTTGATGATCTCACACACATGTGGGGGTTTATAATGTGCTGAAAACTGTGGACCCATAATTGCTTTTGTCTTCTTAGTGTGATAAAAAAAATGCCTATGTTTAACATTTAAGAAGAGGAAAGGGAGAAGATATATTTTCAGTATTATTTTTTTTTTCTGTACTGATTGTTGGAAAATGCACTTACTTTTTAAAAATATAAATTTATTTATTTTAATTGCAAGTTAATTTCTTTACAATATTGTATTGGTTTTGCCATACATCAACATGAATCTGCCACAGGTATACACGTGTTCCCCATCCTGAACCCCCCTCCCTTCTCCCTTCCTGTAAGAAAAAGAAATTTTTAATGAGAGAAAATACTAAATCTGAACATTTTCAATGTAAGAATTGTATTTTGAAACAAAGTGAATTGTGTTTCGATAACTGAAGAAAGCTGAGCGCCGAAGAATCGATGCTTTTGAACTGTGGTGTTGGAGAAGACTCTTGAGAGTCCCTTGGACTGCAAGGAGATCCAACCAGTCCATTCTGAAGGAGATCACCCCTGGGATTTCTTTGGAAGGAATGATGCTAAAGCTGAAACTTCAGTGCTTTGGCCACCTCATGCGAAGAGCTGACTCATTGGAAAAGACTCTGATGCTGGGAGGGATTGGGGGCAGGAGGAGAAGGGGACAACTGAGGATGAGATGACTGGATGGCATCACGGACTCGAAGGACGTGAGTCTGAGTGAACTTCGGGAGATGGTGATGGATAGGGAGGCCTGGTGTGCTGCGATTCATGGGGTCGCAAAGAGTCGGACACGACTGAGTGACTGAACTGAACTGAACTGAACTGATGTTTTAACCAATTATCAGAATTTTTCACATATTTTCCACTGGTCCTAAGTGATTTTTTATTTTTATTTTTTTAAACTTTTTACTTTCTCTTCAGTATAGCCAATTAACAACGTTGTGACAATTTCAGGTGAACAGTGTTGGAATTCAGCCATTACATATATAAAAATCCATTTTCTCCTAAACACTCATCCCTTCCAGGCTACTACATAACATTAATCAGGGTTCAATGCAGTAGGTTCTTGTTGTTTATTTATTTTAAATACAACAGTGTGTGCATGTACATTCCAAACCCCTGAAGTATATATTCCCAACATTTCCTCAGCAACCATATTTTTTTCCTAACTCTGTGAGTCTGTTTCGATTTTTAAGTCCACTTTTATCATTTCTTTTTAGATTCCACATATAAGAGATGTCATGTGATATATCTCCTTCTCTGACTTAACTCAGTATGATATATCTAGGTCCATCCATGTTGCAACAAATCACATTATTTCATTATTTTAAAGATGGAGTAATATTCCATTATATTTATGTACCACATCTTCTTTATCTATTCCTCTGTCAATTGACATTTAGATTGCTACCATGTCTTAGCTACTGTAAAGAGTGGTAAAATGAACATTGAGATACATTAAAAAAGATGTCCTTTTCATTATAGGGGACTGGAATGCTAAAGTAGGAAGTCAAGAAACACCTGGAGTAACAGGCAAATTTGGCCTTGGAATGCGGAATGAAGCAGGGCAAAGACTAATAGACTTTTGCCAAGAAAATGCACTGGTCATAGCAAACACCCTCTTCCAGCAACACAAGAGAAGACTCTACACATGGACATCACCAGATGGTCAACACCGAAATCAGATTGATTATATTCTTTGCAACCAGCGCGGGCCGCTTGCGAGAGCCGGGCCGGCGCACTCAGCGCGGGCCGCTTGCGAGAGCCGGGCCGGCGCACTCAGCGCGGGCCGCTTGCGAGAGCCGGGCCGGCGCACTCAGCGCGGGCCGCTTGCGAGAGCCGGGCCGGCGCACTCAGCGCGGGCCGCTTGCGAGAGCCGGGCCGGCGCACTCAGCGCGGGCCGCTTGCGAGAGCCGGGCCGGCGCACTCAGCGCGGGCCGCTTGCGAGAGCCGGGCCGGCGCACTCAGCGCGGGCCGCTTGCGAGAGCCGGGCCGGCGCACTCAGCGCGGGCCGCTTGCGAGAGCCGGGCCGGCGCACTCAGCGCGGGCCGCTTGCGAGAGCCGGGCCGGCGCACTCAGCGCGGGCCGCTTGCGAGAGCCGGGCCGGCGCACTCAGCGCGGGCCGCTTGCGAGAGCCGGGCCGGCGCACTCAGCGCGGGCCGCTTGCGAGAGCCGGGCCGGCGCACTCAGCGCGGGCCGCTTGCGAGAGCCGGGCCGGCGCACTCAGCGCGGGCCGCTTGCGAGAGCCGGGCCGGCGCACTCAGCGCGGGCCGCTTGCGAGAGCCGGGCCGGCGCACTCAGCGCGGGCCGCTTGCGAGAGCCGGGCCGGCGCACTCAGCGCGGGCCGCTTGCGAGAGCCGGGCCGGCGCACTCAGCGCGGGCCGCTTGCGAGAGCCGGGCCGGCGCACTCAGCGCGGGCCGCTTGCGAGAGCCGGGCCGGCGCACTCAGCGCGGGCGAGAGGAGCTACCCCACGTCCGAGGTCAGGGGCAGCAACCTAGAGTGCCAGGCTGCGACGGCGCAGGAACGGCCGAGAGGAGCTACCCTGTGTCTGAGGTCAGTGGCGGCCGGGAGGAGCTACCCCTCATCCGAGGTCAGTGGCGGCCGGGAGGAGACACCCCGCGTCTGAGGTCAGGGCGGCGGCCGGGAGGAGCTACCCCGTGTCCGAGGTCAGGGGCGGCCAGGAAGAGACACCCCACGTCCGAGGCCAGGGGCGGCCGGGAGAAGCCACCTTGCGCCCGAGGCCAGGGGTGGTGACCCGGAGGAGCCACCCTGAGCCCGAGGCCAGGGGCGGCAGCTGGGAGAAGCCACCCACGCCCGAGGCCACGGCCGGCGGCCGGGAGGAGCAACCCGAGGAGCAGGGGCTGCGCAGGCGCAGGAGGGCCTAGAGGAGCTGTCCCACGTTGAAGGTCAGGAACTGCGGCGGTAAGGAGATACCCCTCGTCCAAGGTAAGGAGCAGCCGTGAAGAGACAACCCACGCCCAAGGTAAGAGAAACCCAAGTAAGATGGTAGGTGTTGCAAGAGAGCATCAGAGGGCAGACACACTGAAACCATACTCGCAGAAAACTAGTCAATCTAATCACACTAGGACCAGGGCCTTGTCTAACTCAATGAAACCAAGCCATGCCTGCAGGGCAACCCAAGGCGGGCGGGTCATGGTGGAGAGGTCTGACAGAACGTGGTCCACTGGAGAAGGGAATGGCAAGCCACTTCAGTATTCTTGCCTTGAGAACCCCATGAACAGTATGAAAAGGCAAAATGATAGGATATCAAAAGAGAATCTCCCCAGGTCGTTAGGTGCCCAATATGCTACTGGAGATCAGTGGAGAAATAACTCCAGAAAGAATGAAGGGATGGAGCCAAAGCAAAAACAATACCCAGTTGTGCATGTGACTGGTGATAGAAGCAAGATCCGATGCTGTAAAGAACAATATTGCATAGGAACCTGGAATGTCAGGTCCATGAATCAAGGCAAATTGGAAGTGGTCAAACAAGAGATGGCAAGGGTGAACGTCGACATTCTAGGAATCAGCGAACTAAAATGGACTGGAATGGGTGAATTTAACTCAGATGACCATTATATCTACTACTGCGGGCAGGAATCCCTCAGAAGAAATGGAGTAGCCATCATGGTCAACAAAAGAGTCCGAAATGCAGTACTTGGATGCAATCTCAAAAACGACAGAATGATCTCTGTTCGTTTCCAAGGCAAACCATTCAATATCACAGTTATCCAAGTCTATGCCCCAACCAGTAATGCTGAAGAAGCTGAAGTTGAACGGTTTTATGAAGACCTACAAGACCTTGTAGAACTAACACCCAAAAAAGATGTCCTTTTCATTATAGGGGACTGGAATGCTAAAGTAGGAAGTCAAGAAACACCTGGAGTAACAGGCAAATTTGGCCTTGGAATGCGGAATGAAGCAGGGCAAAGACTAATAGAGTTTTGCCAAGAAAATGCACTGGTCATAGCAAACACCCTCTTCCAGCAACACAAGAGAAGACTCTACACATGGACATCACCAGATGGTCAACACCGAAATCAGATTGATTATATTCTTTGCAGCCAAAGATGGAGAAGCTCTATACAGTCAACAAAAACAAGACCAGGAGCTGACTGTGGCTCAGATCATGAACTCCTTATTTCCAAATTCAGACTTAAATTGAAGAAAGTAGGGAAAACCGCTAGACCATTCAGGTATGACCTAAATCAAATCCCTTATGATTATACAGTGGAAGTGAGAAATAGATTTAAGGGCCTAGATCTGATAGACAGAGTTCCTGATGAACTATGGAATGAGGTTCGTGACATTGTACAGGAGACAGGGATCAAGACCATCCCCATGGAAAAGAAATGCAAAAAAGCAAAATGGCTGTCTGGAGAAGCCTTACAAATAGCACTGAAAAGAAGAGAGGCGAAAAGCAAAGGAGAAAAGAAAAGATATAAGCATCTGAATGCAGAGTTCCAAAGAATAGCAAGAAGAGATAAGAAAGCCTTCTTCAGCAATCAATGCAAAGAGATAGAGGAAAACAACAGAATGGGAAAGACTAGAGATCTCTTCAAGAGAATTGGAGATACCAAGGGAACATTTCATGCAAAGATGGGCTCGATAAAGGATAGAAATGGTATGGACCTAACAGAAGCAGAAGATATTAAGAAGAGGTGGCAAGAATACACAGAAGAACTGTACAGAAAAGATCTTCACGACCCAGATAATCATGAGGATGTGATCACTAATCTAGAGCCAGACATCTTGGAATGTGAAGTCAAGTGGGCCTTAGAAAGCATCACTAAGAACAAAGCTAGTGGAGGTGATGGAATTCCAGTTGAGCTGTTTCAAATCCTGGAAGATGATGCTGTGAAAGTGCTGCACTCAATATGCCAGCAAATTTGGAAAACTCAGCAGTGGCCACAGGACTGGAAAAGGTCAGTTTTCATTCCAATTCCAAAGAAAGGCAATGCCAAAGAATGCTCAAACTACCGCACAATTGCACTCATCTCACACGCTAGTAAAGTAATGCTCAAAATTCTCCAAGCCAGGCTTCAGCAATATGTGAACCGTGAACTCCCTGATGTTCAAGCTGGTTTTAGAACAGGCAGAGGAACCAGAGATCAAATTGCCAACATCCGCTGGATCATGGAAAAAGCAAGAGAGTTCCAGAAAAACATCTATTTCTGCTTTATTGACTATGCCAAAGCCTTTGACTGTGTGGATCACAATAAACTGTGGAAAATTCTGAAAGAGATGGGAATACCAGACCACCTAACCTGCCTCTTGAGAAATCTGTATGCAGGTCAGGAAGCAACAGTTAGAACTGGACATGGAACAACAGACTGGTTCCAAATAGGAAAAGGAGTACGTCAAGGCTGTATATTGTCTCCCTGCTTATTTAACTTATATGCAGAGTACATCATGAGAAACGCTGGACTGGAAGAAACACAAGCTGGAATCAAGATTGCCGGGAGAAATATCAATAACCTCAGATATGCTGATGACACCACCCTTATGGCAGAAAGTGAGGAGGAGCTAAAAAGCCTCTTGATGAAAGTGAAGGAGGAGAGCGAAAAAGTTGGCTTAAAGCTCAACATTCAGAAAACGAAGATCATGGCATCCGGTCCCATCACTTCATGGGAAATAGATGGGGAAACAGTGGAAACAGTGTCAGACTTTATTTTTTGGGGCTCCAAAATCACTGCAGATGGTGACTGCAGCCATGAAATTAAAAGACGCTTACTCCTTGGAAGAAAAGTTATGACCAACCTGGATAGTATATTCAAAAGCAGAGACATTACTTTGCCGACTAAGGTCCACCTAGTCAAGGTTATGGTTTTTCCTGTGGTCATGTATGGATGTGAAAGTTGGACTGTGAAGAAAGCTGAGCACTGAAGAATCGATGCTTTTGAACTGTGGTGTTGGAGAAGACTCTTGAGAGTCCCTTGGACTGCAAGGAGATCCAACCAGTCCATTCTGAAGGAGATCACCCCTGGGATTTCTTTGGAAGGACTGATGCTAAAGCTGAAACTCCAGTACTTTGGCCACCTCATGCGAAGAGCTGACTCATTGGAAAAGACTCTGATGCTGGGAGGGATTGGGGGCAGGAGGAGAAGGGGACGACTGAGGATGAGATGGCTGGATGGCATCATGGACTCGATGGACGTGAGTCTGAGTGAACTCCGGGAGATGGTGATGGACAGGGAGGCCTGGCGTGCTGCGATTCATGGGGTGGCAAAGAATCGGACACGACTGAGCGACTGAACTGAACTGAACTGATCCTCTTGGATCATATTTTTATCCAGATATATGACCAGGAGTGGGATTTCAGGGTTATAGGGTGGTTCTACTTTTAGTTGCTTAAGGAACTTCATAGTGTTCTCCATAGTGGCTGTACCAATTTTCATTCCCACAAACACTATAGGAGGGCCCCCTCTCTCAATACCCTCTCTAGCATTTATTGTTTATTGATTTTTTGCTGATATCTATTTTGATTGGTGTGAGATGATATCTCATTGAAGATTTGATTTTAACTTTTCTAATTAGTGATGTTGAACTTCTTTCCATGTGTCTCTTGAACTTCTGTATGCCTTCTTTGGAGAAATGTCTATTTAAGTCTTCTCTCCATTTGTTGATTGGATTGTTTATTTTAATGCTGTTAAGCATCATGGGTTGTTTGTAAGTATTGGAGACTAATCCTTTGTTGGTCACATCATTTGCAAATATTTTCTCCCAATCTGTGTGCTGAATTTTCATTTTGCTTACTACTTCCTTTCCTGGGCAAATGTGATTGAGTTTAAATAGGTCCCATTGGTTTATTTTTATTTTTATTTCTATTATTCTGGGAGATGGATCAAAAAAATATATTGCTTTGATTTTTGCCAGTGTTCAGCCTATGTTTTCCTCTAGCAGTTTTAGAGTGTGATCTCACATTTATGTCTTTATTTTCAGTTTATTTTTGTCTTTTGTGTTACATAATAATCTAATTTTATTTTCGTATATTAGTTATCTATATTAAAAATTTGTTAATTGCTAGATTATGTTAATAACATAACCTAATTTCAGAAACCTGTAAGCAGGTCAGGAAGCAACAGATAGAACTGGACATGGAGCAACAGACCGATTCCACATTGGGAAAGGAATACACCAAGGCTATATATTGTCACCCTGCTTATTTAATTTATTTGCAGAGTACATCATGAGAAATGCCAGGCTGGATGAAGCACAAGATGCAATCAAGATTGCCAGGAAAAATATGAAAAACCTCAGATATGCAGATGATGCCACCCTTATGGCAGAAAGTGAAGAAAAACTAAAGAGCCTCTTGATGAAAATGGAAGAGGAGAGTGAAAAAGTTGGCTGAAAGCTCAACATTCAGAAAACTAAGATCATGGCATCTGATCCCATCACTTCATAGCAAATAGATTAGGAAATAGTGGAAACAGTGGCTGACTTTATTTTGGGGGGGCTTCAAAATCACTTCAGATAGTGATTGCAGCCATTAAATTAAAAGGTGCTTACTCCTTGGAAGGAAAGTTATGACCAACCTAGACAGCATATTAAAAAGCAGATACATGACTTTGTCAACAAAGTTCCATCTAGTCAAGGCTATGAGTTTTCGAGTAGTCATGTATGGATGTGAGACTTGGACTATAAAGAAAGCTGAGCACTGAAGAATTGATGCTTTTGAACTGTTGTGTTGGAGAAGATTCTTGAGAGTCCCTTGGAGAGCAAAGAGATCCAACCAGTCCATCCTAAAGGAGATCAGTGTTGGATGTTCATTGGGAGGACTGATATTGAAGCTGAAACTCCAATACTTTGGCCATCTGATGTGAAGAAATGACTCATTTGAAAAGATCCAGATGCTGGGAAAGATTGAAGGCAGGAGGAGAAGGGGACAACAGAGGATGAGGTGGTTGGATGGCATCACCTACTCAATGGACATGAATTTGGTAAATTCTGGGAGTTGTGAATGGACAGGGATGCCTGACAAGTTTCAGTTCATGGGGTCGCAAAGAGTCAGACACAACTGAAATACTGGACTGAACTGAACTGAATTTCCTAGCACTATTTGTTGAAGAGACTCTTTCCAGCTTTGTGTAGTCTTGCCTCCTTTATCATAGCTTAAAGACCATAGGTCCTTGGGTTTATCTCTGGGATTTCTATCCTGTTCTATTCATCTATATTTCTATTTTTTTTAAGTACCATATTGTTTAAATAACTATAGCTTGGAAGTATGGCTTGAAAACAAGTAACCTGATTCCTCCAGCTCTGTTTTGCTTTCTCTAGATTGCTTTGGGTTTGGGGGGTCTTTTATATCTCCATACAAATTTTAATATTTATTCTTCTAGTTTTGTGGAAAATGTCATTGGTAATTTGACAGGGATTGTATTGAATTGTAGATTGCCTTGGATCATATAGTCATTTTGACAGATAATATAGACAGTATAGTTGATATAGATTCTTCACAACTACAAGCACGACATATATTTCCATCTGTTTGTGTCTTCTTGGATTTCTTTCTTCAGCGTCTTATAGTTTTCAGAGAACAGGACTTTAGTCTCCTTAGGTAGGTTTATTTCTAGGTATTGTATTATTTTTGATATGATGGTAAATTGATTTGTGTTTTTTTTTTTTTTCTGTTGTCAGTATGTAGACATTCAACAAATTTCCGTGTATAAATTTTGTACCCTGGAACTTTACCAAACTGATTGATGAGCTGTAGTAGCTTTCTGATAGTATTGTTAGGATAGTCAGAGCATAATATCTGTCTCTTATACACATCTTTCTATAGAGAAATGCAGAGTTCTGAGTTGTGAGTCATGGATTTCTATTGACTGTAAGTTTGGGGAAACGGGCAGGAAACCAACAAAAATGAGCAAGACAAGGCTAGTGTTATAGAAAGAAAGACAAGCTTTGTAGGAGTTTTGTGAAAAACATATTACAAAGAGGTGAAAACAATATTATTGAAGCTCATACAGAAGTGATTGGGGAAATTATCACAAGAGATTTTGAAACTGTGCAACTCAGATTGGGACTTGAAGCCAGGGTCTTTTAACTGAAATCATACACCTGGTCTGAGGACTTAATGAGGCTTGGGTACTTGATGTCTCCTTGCAGAAATAATTCATGGAGAGACAAAGTGATCAGTAAGAAGTAAATTTATTTAGAAAGAAACACACTCCACAGATGGAGTGTGCAGTATCTCAGAAGATGAGAACAGCTCCCATAGTTCAGTTCATTTCAGTTGCTCAATCATGTCTGATTCTGACCCCATGGATTGCAGCACCCAGGCTGCCCTGTCCATCACCGACTCCCACAGCTTGCTCAAACTTAAGTTCACTGAGTTAATGATGCTATCCAGCTATCTCATCCTCTGTCCTCTTTTCCCCCTGCCTTCAATCTTTCCTAGCATCAGGGTCTTTTCAAATGAGCCAGTTCCTCTCATCAGGTGGCCATAGTAATGGAGCTTCAGCTTCAGCATCAGTCATTCCAATGAATATTCAGGACTGATTTCCTTTAGGACTGACTTGTTTGATTGGTTTGAACTCTGATGGTTAGACTCTGAGCTGTCATGGTTCTGGTAGGCATGCTCTTTAGCTTATACTGGGCACAGGAGGAGAAGGGGACGACAGAGGATGAGGTGGCTGGATGACATCACTGACTTGATGGACGTGAGTCTGAGTGAACTCTGGGAGTTGGTGATGGACATGGAGGCCTGG
>SJYX01020555.1:279852-295171 GCA_006410675.1 Oreotragus oreotragus | reverse complement strand
ATATATTATTTGACAGATTTATTCTTACATTTCCATATTGAGTTTATCTTACCATGTAATAAAAGACTTTTTCTCAGATTTTATTTATTTTTTTACTTTGCAATATTGTATTGATTTTGCCATACATCAACATGAATCCACCACAGGTGTACACATGTTCCCAATCCTGAACCTCCCTCCCACCTCCCTCCCCATACCATCACTCTGGGTCATCCCAGTGCACCAGCCTCAAGCATCCTGTATCCTGCATAGAACCTGATTTCCTCTTTTTTCTTCAGTGATTCATTGATTGTTTAGAAGCACATTGTTTAGCCACCATATGTTTGTGTTTTTATAGTTATTTTTGTAGATTGTTTCCAATCTCATAGCGTTGCGATCACAAAAAGATACTTGATATGATTTCAATTTTCTTAAATTTCCACAAGGCTCACCTTGTGGCCTTCAAAATATGGTCAATTAAGGAGAATGTTTTTTGTTCACTTGAGAAAAATGTCTAGGCTGCTGTTTTGGATAGAATGCTTGATAAATATCAATTAAGTCCATCTAGTCTAATCTATCTGGAAAAGGCAATGACAACCCATTCCAGTACTCTTGCCTGAAAAATCCCATGGGCAGAGGAGCCTGGTAGGTAGACTACAGTCCATGGGGGTCACTAAAAGTCGAGCTCGACTGAGCAACTTCACTTCCATTTTTCACTTTCATGCATTGGAGAAGGGAATGGCAACCCACTCCAGTCTTCTTGCCTGGAGAATCACAAGGATCGGGGAGCCTGGTGGACTGCCATCTATGGGGTCGTACAGAGTCAGACATGACTGAAGCGACTTAGCAGCAGCTGCAGCAGCAGTCTAATGTATCATTATTTATTTAATTTATTTATTTTTTAATTTTTTTAAATATTTTTTTTGTTTATTTATTTTTAAATTTTATTTTATTTTCCTTTACAGTACTCTACTGGTTTTGGCATACATTGACATGAATTATTTTTATATCTTCTTCTTGGATTTATTTTTTGCTCACTATGTTGTCCTTTGTCTCATAACAATCTTTGTTTTAAAGCCTATATTTTCTGATATGATTATTGCTATTATTCCAGCTTTCTTTGGATTTCCATTTGTGTGGATACCTTCTCTCAGCCCCTTACTTTCAGTCTATAAGTGTCCCTAGGTCTGAGGTGGGTCTCTTGTAGACAGCATATATTTGGGTCTTCCTTTCATATCCACCTAACCAGTCTATGTCTTTTGGCTGATGCATTTAATTGATTTAAATTTAAAGTAAGTACAGATATGTATGATCCAAGTACCATTTCCTTAATTGTTTTGCATTTATTTTTGCAGATCTTCTCCTTCTCTGTATTTCCTGCATAGAAAAGTTCCTTTAGCATTTGTTATAGAGCTGGTTTGGTTGAATTCTCTTAATTTTCTTTATCTGTAAAACTTTTGATTTCTCCATTAAATCTGAATGAGAGTCTTGTTGGCTAGAATATTCTTGGTTATAGTTGTTTCCTTTCATAACTTTAAATATACTGTGCAACTCCCTTCTGTCTTACAGAGTTTCCATTGAGAAATCAGCTGAAAAACTTAAATCCCCTTGTATGTTATTTGTCACTTTACTCTTCTTTTTAAAATATTTTATGTTTGTCTTCAATTTTGTCAATGTCTCTCAGTGTGTTGCTTAGTTTCTTGGTGTGTTTCTCTTTGGGTTTATCCTGCCTGTGTCTCTCTGCACTGCTTGGACTTGGTTGACTATTTCTTTCCCCATGTTAGGGAGGTTTTCAGCTGTTAATTTCTTCAAATATTTCTTCAAATACTTTCTCTCTTTTTTCCTTATGGGGATGCCTATAATGTGAATGTTGATTTGTTTGGTGTCCCACAGGTCTCTTCGTCTGTCTTCATCTATTTTCATTCTTTCTTCTATATTCTGTTTTGTCACAGTGTTTTCCATCATTCTGTCTTCCAGGTCACTCATCCATTCTTCTGCTCAGCTGTTCTGCTATTGACTCCTTCCAGTGTATTTTTTTCATCTCTGTTTGCTTGTTCTTTAGTTCTTCCAGGTAGTTGGTAAATATTTCTTGCATTTTCTGTATTATTTTTCTGAAATCCTGGATCATCTTCACTACCATTATTCTGAATTCTTTCTCTGGAAGATTGCCTATTTCCATTTTGTTTAGTTGTTTTTCTAGAGTCTTATCTTATTTCTTCCTCTATGGCATAATCTTTTGTATTTTCATTTTGTTTAAATTTCTGTGATTGTGGTTCTCATTCTGGAGGCTGTGGGATTGTAGGTCTTGCTTCTTATGTTTGCCCTCTGGTGGATGAGGCTATCTAAGGAACTTGTGCAAGCCTCCTTATGTGAGAAACTAGCAGTGGGAGAAACTGGGTCTTTCTCTGATAGACAGGGGTGTGCTCAGTACAATTTTATCCAATAGTACCCCACACACACTGCCAAGTGGGTCTGTACTCCTTCCCTATTAGTTGTTTGGCCTGTGGTGACCCAACCCTTGACTCTACAAGTTCTCCAATAGGGCTAATTGCAACCACCATTAAGGACCACACTAATGGACACTTCTAGCACTGCTGCTCCCAATATTCTTGTCCCTGCAGTGAGCCACTACTGCCCCACAACTTTGCAGGACGCTCAAGCACTAGCAGGTAGGTCTGGTTCTATCTCCTGTGGTGTCACTGCTCCCTTCCTCTGCATCTTTGTGTGGACAGGATTTTGTGTGTGCCCTCTAAGAGTGGCATCTTTGTTTCTCACAGTCTGTGGAAGTCATGCAATCAAATCCCCATGGCCTTCAAAATCAGATTCCCTTGGAATCTTTAGTCCCCCAGCCTGGGGAGCCTGTCACAGGGTTTAAAACATTTATAACAGTAGCAGAACTTCTTTTGTTTCTCTGTTCTTCAGTTTGTGAGTCACCCACCTGGCAGGAATGGGATTGATTTTATCACAGTTGCATCCCTCTTACCATCTCACTATGACTTCTCCTTTGTCTTTAGGCACGTGGTATCTTTTTCCATTTTGGTGAGTTCTAGCATCCTCTTGTCAGTGGTTGTTCAATAATTAGTTGTGATTATGGTGTTCTTGCAGGAAGAGATAAGCTCACATCCTTCTACTCTGCCATCTTGAACCAATCTAACATAGTTATTTATTTTAAATAAAATAAACACACATCAATATAATTTTGTTTCAATTAATGGTCCACCAGTCTTATTTAGCTTTTAAACTCTAAAAATATAAAATATATTTAAGTTATATTTACTTGGCCTATTAATTAAAAAAAGAAAACACAACTCTCAGTGTGCTGTGTTTGGTTCCTCTTTCCATGTTGCAGATGTTCAACAATAGGCAGAGATGTGTAATGCTTAAGAAGCTCTCTCTTCCTCTCCATTTTTGTATTCTTTGCCCATTTATCCCTCTGTGTTGAATATTTTACCTTGTTAAATATTTCTTAATATTTCAACAAGCACTCTGTTCTCCAGCCAAACAGATCATTAACTAAAAATTATATCTCAACTACCATATTTCACAGAACACAAATGTGAACCCTCTGGGCCTTTTGAATACAATTCTCACCATGGTGTTTTTTGAAAATTTTAGGAAAACATTGTTTTCCCTTTTGAATATGTGTTCATGTTGACTCTGGAAAGGCAGACAGAAATATCAGCAGTATAAAACATCACTAATGTAAAATATGATGAAGGGGAAACTGGATTTCAGTTAAATTTTAACCAACTTGGATAAAGACCTTAGGAAAAAACTAAATCTCAAAATGGAAAATAATTTTATCTAATTTCTACCCTTACTGATTTATTTGTGTTGATTTTACTTGTTACTGAAATTAAATGTAAGATTTTTNGAAACTGGATTTCAGTTAAATTTTAACCAACTTGGATAAAGACCTTAGGAAAAAACTAAATCTCAAAATGGAAAATAATTTTATCTAATTTCTACCCTTACTGATTTATTTGTGTTGATTTTACTTGTTACTGAAATTAAATGTAAGATTTTTCTAGAATGCCATCTCTAACGGAGTATATTAGCTATTTTCATAAGCCTTGTAGTGTCACAATTGGTTCAAAATTCATCATATAAGCTTTTGGTCTCTCAAAGTAACACAGTCAACCCTTATTTTGAAAGTTTGCTTTCTATAACATAGCTCTTATGAAAGACTCACATTAACACTTGTTTTTTCTTAAGAAGAACTCCAAAGAGCATGTTCACTTTTATGAAAAATATAGAAACTAGCACTTTTCAGCATTTGATTTGAAGCCCACATGGTCAATAATCTGTCTGCAATACATGAAACCCAGGTTTCATTTCTGTGTCAGGAAGATCCCCTGGAAAAGGTAATGGCAACGCACTCCAGTATTCTTGCCTGGAGAATTCCATGGACAGAGGAGCCTCCTTGGCCATAGTCCATGGGGTTGTAAAGAGTCAGAAACGACTGAGTGGCTAACACAACAACTGCACCTGAAGCAGCCAAGCTTCTTCCCTAGGAACAATGCACAGAGTCTCAATATTGAACCAACACGGCTTTGGACTGTGTTAGTATCACTTTACATCAATTTATTTTGTGTATTCATTAGCAAAATGTGTCCTGAAGTAACTGCTTCTTCATTTTACATCATTTGGGCTCATGAAAACCTAGGAACACCCCCACTTTCTGATAGGAAGGAAAACCTGTATGTTGAGTATTTTAGTTTTCAGAATATCAAAGAATTTGAAACAGTATTTCAATTTAGTAATACTTAAAAATAAGCAGTGATTATGATTTAAGCAAATGTGATTTGAGTTTTGTTTTTCTATTTTGTGTATTTCAATTTAGTTTCTATACCAATGAATACATTTCAAATTTGTCCACTGTTTTCATTCTCAAATATCTCAAGTATTTTTCAAAATATAAAATAGCTTTAGGAACATTTAGTTTATTGAGATAACGCTCATCTTTACTCTGCATATTGTTTTGACTATGTTACATACTATGTGTGTCATTTAGTAGTCAAGTTATGAATAAAAGAGCTGTCTCCAAGAAGATGAGAATTGTTATAAGTTATTTTATGTTTTCTTCACATTTTCAGAGTGCCCACAAACTTGCCATACACTTGTTTGCATTCTAACAATAGTTTACTTGCTTAACACAAACCCAATAATTATTTGGGATTGCTTCCTATTTTTCTCTATTATTATAGCAACACATTTTTTTTTTCAACTTGCAAGTGTTTCCTTTTAGTTGAAATGTAGTTGGCTTATACTGTTATGTTAGTTTCAAGTGTACAACATTATGATTCAGATACATTGGAAAAGGGAACATCAACCCACTCTAATATTTTTACCTGGTAAATACCATGGGCAAGGGACCTGATGAGCTGCAGTCCATGAAATCACAAAGAACTGGACACAGCTGAGCAACTGAGCATGCAAAGCATGTATGCATATATGTGTATGTGTGTGTGTGTGTATTTTTTCAGATATTTTTTCCCTTGTAGATCATTATAATATACTGAGTATAGCTCTCTGTGCTATAGAGTAGGTCCTTGTTGGTCACCTATTTTATATTTAACAGTGTGTATATGCCTCTTGAGAAACCTATATGCACGTCAGGAAGCAACAGTTAGAACTGAACATGGAACAACAGACTGGTTCCAAATAGGAAAAGGAGTACGTCAAGGCTGTATTTTTTCACCCTGCTTATTTAACTTATATGCAGAGTACATCATGAGAAACACTGGGGTGGAAGAAGCACAAGCTGGAATCAAGATTGCCGGGAGAAATATCAATAACCTCAGATATGCAGATGACAACACCCTTATGGCAGAAAGTGAAGAGGAACTAAAGAGCCTCTTGATGAAAGTAAAAGAAGAAAGTGAAAAAGTTGGCTTAAATCTCAACATTCAGAAAATGAAGATCATGGCATCTGGTCCCATAACTTCATGGGAAATAGATTGGGGAAACAGTGTCANGAAAGTGAAGAGGAACTAAAGAGCCTCTTGATGAAAGTAAAAGAAGAAAGTGAAAAAGTTGGCTTAAATCTCAACATTCAGAAAATGAAGATCATGGCATCTGGTCCCATCACTTCATGGGAAATAGATTGGGGAAACAGTGGAAACAGTATCAGACTTTATTTTTTTTGGCTACAAAATCATGGCAGATGGTGATTGCAGCCATGAAATTAAAAGATGCTTACTCCTTGGAAGGAAAGTTATCACCAACCTAGATAACATATAAAAAGCAGAGACATGACTTTGCCCACAAAGGTCCGTCTAGTCAAGGCTATGGTTTTTCCAGTATTCATATATGGATGTGAGAGTTGGATTATAAAGAAAGCTGAGGGCTGAAGAATTGATGCTTTTGAACTGTGGTGTTGGAGAAGATTCTTGACAGTCCCTTGAACTTCAAGGAGATCCAACCAGTCCATTCTAAAAGAGATCAGTCCTGGGTGTTCATTGAAGGGACTGATGCTAAAGCTGAAACTCCAATACTTTGGTCACCTCATGCGAATAACTGACTCATTGGAAAAGACCCTGATGGTGGGAAGGATTGGGGGCAGGAGGAGAAGGGGACGACAGAGGATGAGATGGCTGGATAGCATTACCGACTTGATGGACATGAGTTTAATAAACTCCGGTAGTTGGTGATGGACAAGGAGGCCTGGTGTGCTGCAGTGCATGGGGTCGCAAAGAGTCAGACATGACTGAGTGACTGAACTGAACTGAGCTGAATTGATATATTATTCCAAACTGCTAGTTTATCCCTCTGCTCTCTCCTTTCCCTTTTAGTAATCATAAGTTGGTTTTCTCTTTGTGTGTGTGTCTGTTCCATAAATTCACTTGTGTCATCTTTTTAGATTCCACATATAAATAATATCATATGATATTTGTCCTTGTCTGGCTTACTATACTTAGTATAATAATCTCTAGATCTATCCATGTTGCTGCAAATAACATTAGCTATTCTTTTTTTTTTTTTTTTTACAGCTGAGTAATATTTCACTGTATATATATATATATAGAATACATCTTTGTCCAGTCATTTGTCAGTGGACATTTAAGTTGCATCCATATTGTGGCTACTTATAATTAGTACCACAATGAACTCAACTAAAGTTTTACATTGTGCCTTGAGAATATATTCTGGACTTCCATGTATGTTTATATGAAGAATATAATGGTTCATATAAAAAAAGAGGTCCGATACACACTGCATATATACAACACAAGTAGCACATATTCTGCTCACATGACCTGGCAGAAATCTTCTAGATACTTTCTAGATGATAAACTTAAGTGACTTTGACTTAAAGACAAACTAAGAGATCATTTAATCTACTCAGAAGTAACAGTAGTTTGTATTTACATAAAGATGCCCTGTGTCCCCAGTATTTTCTGCAGCAGCATATCCAAAATTTCTGCTCCTCAAGAGACTCATTTTTAGCAAGATGGAAGCAGAGGCATAGGCATGCCTCCCTTCTTGTCTTTCTTTCTTTCTCCTCTTCTTTCTTTCTTTTTTTCACTTCTCACCTCTCTAACCGAAAATAAAACTTCATACACTTAGATGATAAATATTTTTAGCTGATGTATTTAAAATAAGAAAGAGAAGACATAAATATATTACAGATATTTGTCCCCCAAATATTTTAGATGATGAAAGATTAATGCTAAGCAATGAGAAGGACCACTCCCTATCTTAGAGCACTGTACTTTCTGTATTTCCAGGACCCCTAACATATAAGGGTGATGTAAATTAACTTGACATTAATCATTTAGGCTATAGTTCAGTTCAGTCAAGTCTGGCTCTTTGTGACCCCATGAACTGCAGCACACCAGGCCTCCCTGTCCATCACCAGCTCTTGGAGTCCACCCAAACCCATGTCCATTGACACTGAATTCTTCATGTCCAGCCATCTCATCCTCTGTCATCCCCTTCTCCTGCATTCAATCCCTCCCACTATCAGAGTCTTTTATAATGAGTCAGCTCTTCACTTCAAGTGGCCAAAGTATTGGAGTTTCAGCTTCAACATCAGTCCTTCTAATGAACACCCAGTTTAAGGGACTGTCAAGAGTCTTCTGCAACACCACAGTTCAAAAGCATCAATTCTTTGGCTCTCAGCTTTCTTTATAGTCCAAATCTCACATCCATACATGACCATAGCCTTGACTAGATGGACTTTTGTTGACAAAACAATGTCTCTGCTTTTTAATATGCTGTCTAGGTTAGTCAAAACTTTCATTCCAAAAAGTAAACATCTTTTAATTTCATGGCTGCAATCACCATCTGCAGTGATTTTGGAGCCCAGAAAAATAAAGTCAGCCACGGTTTCCACTGTTTCCCTTTCTAATGAAGTGATGGGACTGGATGCCATGATCCTAGTTTTCTGAATGTCGAACTTTAAGCCAACTTTTTCACTCTCCTCTTTCACTTTCATCAAGAGGCTCTTTAGTTCCTCTTCACTTTCTGCCATAAGGGTGTTGTCATCTGCATGTCTAAGGTTATTGATATTTCTGCCGGCAATCTTGATTCCAGCTTGTGCTTCTTCCACCCCAGCTTTGCTCATGATGTACTCTGCATATAAGTTAAATAAGCAGGGTGACAATATACAGCCTTGACATGCTCCTTTTCCTATTTGGAATCAGCCTGGTGTTTCATGTCAAGAACTAACTGTTGCTTCCTGACGTGCATATAGATTTCTCAAGAGGCAGATCAGGTAGTCTGGTATTCCACCAGACATGTGTTTAGGCTACACGACACAGAAAATGGAAACATGGATTTAGTGCTGGGCACATTTTAGTGCCCAGTTCTCTGGAAGAAAAGTGAACAAATGAGCTCAAGTATTAATTTTTATTGATAATTTCAAGGATATTGATTGATGTAACACTTAAAACTTATATTTTGGCAGCTACATAGTCTTGGTGTTGTCTGTTATAACCCTTCCACCCTTCCCTGCCTCACAAGTAAATCCTCGCATGTGGAAATTACAAATAAATATAGTTTCCAGAGCTTCAAGTTGTTGAGGGGACCAAGAAGATGTTGCTGCCTCAGCAACTTTGGTATCAGTGCAACCTAGGCACAGAAGATCCAAATCCAAGGAGGTTGTCTGCATGTAACAATAAAATTCGTGTAGGTTGTTCTAAAAATGCTTATCTAGACAAATTAGTCTCCACGCTAAAGGATAAGGCTTCTAATTATGAAGAGAAAGAATAGCTAAGAAAAGAAATACCCTAAAAAGAGCCAGGAACTATACAGGCTAAAAATTTAGAGAGGCTTCATTTTGAGGCATCAACATAATATGAGCAATCAGGCTTTATAGTGATGCCTCTGAGCCTCTACAAAGAAGGATATTTTTATGTAGTACGTTAATCATGAAAAACGTACAGAACTCTTTGCCTAGCATACATTTTCTTTCTACTAAGTTTTTTGTAATAAATGAAATTTAGGAAATATAATAGAGATTATTCTAAGATTTATATTATCATATCAGCTCTCCCTTAAGTACATAAGTGAAGTGAAGTGAAATAAAAGACGCTCAGTCATGCCCAACTCTTTGTGGCAACACGGACTATACAGTCCATGGAATTCTCCAGGTCCGAGTACTGCAGTGGGCAGCCATTCCCTTTTCCCAACTCAAGGATCAAACCCAAGTCTCCCGCATTTCAGGCAGATTCTTTACTGTCTGAGCCACCAGGGAAGCCCTACATACATTTTAAGTTTTTCCATTTTATGTACATTCTTGCTTTCTCATATAGATGGTTTCCAGAAAATGTAAGCTTGTGCTTAGTCGCTCAGTCATGTCTGACTCTTTGCGACCCCATGGACTGTAGCTCACAAAACTCCTCTGTCCATGGAATTCTCCAGGCAAAAATACTGCAGTGGGTTGCCATACCTGCCTACAAGGGATCTTCCCAAACGAGGGATTGAACCCAGGTCTCTGGCATTGCAGGCAGATTCTTTATAGTCTGAAATACCAGGGCAGCCCATAAAATGTATACTTATTTTAAAGTCTTTAAAATAATCATTATAGATTTTAAATAAATATATGTATGTTTTAAAAATATATAAATATATATTATGATATTTAATACTTACACACATATATTTAAATAATATGTGGGATTATATTCAACATCTTGTTATAAACCACAATGGATATTTATATTGAAATAATATATATATGCTTTTTCATATATTCGTATATTGTATATATCCTGTCTCTTATACACATCTAGATGTGNACTCAACACATAATCAAAGGAAACATTTAAAATAATTTCCGTGGACTAATTAAAAGTTCAATTAAGAAGACTAGAATGGTCTTCACTGATGAACTTTTTTATAAAAGACACATTTGAACAGATAACTTTTGCTCTGAAAAAAAATATAATTAAGCATTACAATTCCAGTATAAGTCCATTTGCCATTGAAGTGTGCTTTTGACAGCATTTTCTTATTTCAGTGCTACATCCAAAAATCATATGGATAATGATCTAGAGCATGCTTTGTTATCCACCATTTGATCTGATTTTCATATTATTTCTAGGAGTTAAAGACGACATTTGTTGCTATTCTTTATATGCAAATACAATCACCACCACGTGTGTAAAACAAATGTTGCAGCCCAGGTGATGCCAAAAATTCGGCCTCTGTGCACCTGTGCTGAATCTGTCTCTTATACACATCTAGATGTGTATAAGAGACAGGTGCTATACAGTAGGACCTTGTTGTTTATCTTACATATAATAGTTTTTATCTGCTAATCCCCAATTCCCACTCCATCCCTATGCCACCACCACATCCCCTTCTCTTGGCAACAAAAGATCTGTTCTCTGTGTCTGTGAATCTGATACTGTTCCATAGATAATTTCATTTGAATCATAGTTTAAATTCCACATTTAGGTTGTAACATATCAGATTTGTCTTTCTCTTTCTAGTTTACGTCACTTAATATGATAATTTCTAGGTCCATCCAAGTTGCTGCAAATGACATTATTTCATTCTTTAGTATGATTGAATAATATTCCATTGTATAGATGTACCATACTTCTTTATAAATTCCTCTGTTGATGGATATTCATGTTGCTACCATGTCTTTGATATTGTAAATAATGTTGCAATGAACATTGGCGTATATGTATCTTTTCTAGTTATAGTTTTCTCTCACTCAGGAAAGGAATTGCAGGATGAGAAATAGACGAGGAAACATTAGAAACAGTGTCAGACTTTATTTTGGGGGGCTCCAAAATCACTGCAGATTGTGACTGAAGCCATGAAATTAAAATACTCGTACTCCTTGGAAGAAAATTTATGACCAACCTAGATAGCATATTCAAAAGCAGAGACATTACTTTGTCAAAAAAGGTCCATCTAGTCAAGGCTATGGTTTTTCCAGTAGCCATGTATGGATGTGAGAGTTGGACTATAAAGAAAGCTGAGCCCCCCAAAATTGACGCTTTTGAACTGTGGTATTGGAGAAGACTCTTGAGAGTCCCTTGGACTGCAGGGGGATCCAATCAGTCCATTCTGAAGGAGATTAGCCCTGGGATTTCTTTGGAAAGAATGATGCTAAAACTGAAACTCCAGTACTTTGGCCACCTCATGCAAAGTGTTGACTCACTGGGAAAGACTCTGATGCTGGGAGGGATTGGGGGCAGGAGGAGAAGGGGATGACAGAGAATGAGTATGCTGGATGGCATCACTGACTGGATGGACGTGAGTCTGAGTGAACTCTGGGAATTGGTGATGGACAGGGAGGCCTAGCGTGCTGTGATTGATGGGGTCGCAAAGAGTTGGACATGACAGCGACTGAACTGAACGGAACTGATAGCAACTCTATTTTTAGTTTTTTGAGGAAGATCCATATTATTTTCCTTAGTACATACACCAGTTTATATTCTCATCAACAATGTAGAATGGTTCCCTTTTCTGAACGCCGATTCCATCATTTGTTATTTGTAGACTTTGTAAATATAGCCATTCTGACTGGTTTGGGGTGGTGCCTATAATGCTGTATTTTTAATTTAAATGTATCTGATAATTAGCAATGCTGAATAACCTTTAATGTGCCTGTTGGCCATCTGTATCTTTTGGAGAAATGTCTATTTAGATCTTCTGAACAATTTTTGATGATTTTATTATTATTATGTGAGCTTTATTTCATTTATTGTTTCCTTTGCTGTACAAAAGCTTATAAATTTGATTAGGTCCCATTTGTTGATTTTTGCTTTTATTTTTATTACCTTGGGAGACTGAAGAAAACATTGTCATGATTTACATCAGCTAATGTTTTGCCTATGTTCTCTTCTAAGAATTTTTTAGTGCCATGTCTTACATTTATTCTTTAAGTCATGGCATTCAATTTTAAGTACAGATTTTGTGGTCAAATATTTTAACTCAAATATTTTGTATAGAAACTTGAACCCAAACTGTTCCCTGATTTCCTGGTTAATAATTCAGCCCTAAGTCAAAACAAAGCAAAATATAATTAAATGTATATCTACATCCTACTCTACAAGTCATTAAAATTTAATGATGCCATTTGTTTTAATGTTTCCTAAGCAATTCAATGGGCTTCCTAGGTGGCACAAGTGGTTAAAAAAAAAAAAAAATCCTTTGCTGCAAGAGACTTGAATTTGATCTCTAGATTGAGAAGATCCCCTGGAAGAGGGCATGACAACACACTCCAGTATTCTTGCCTTGGAGAATCTCATGGACAGAGGAGCCTGGCAGGCTACAGTCCATAGGACCACAAAAAGTCATACATGACTGAAGCGAATTACCATGTACATGCAATTTGGCAGTTGGATTTCATACATGTTTAATGATTCATCACTTAATGCAAAACCTCCCCTATTTCATCATAACATGCAGTTTTGATATGTTTGACACAATCACATGAATCTTAGAAGAATATTACAACTTCAAGATACTTTTTTTTTTTTTATTATGAAAAGACTAATTAGTTTGAGCTACAGAACAAAGGTCCCTCTAGTCAAGGCTATGATTTTTCCAGTGGTCATGTATGGATGTGAGAGTTGAACTGTGAAGAAAGCTGAGCCCTGAAGAACTGATGCTTCTGAATTGTGGTATTGGAGAAGACTCTTGAGAGTCCCTTGGACTGCAAGAGATCCAAGCAGTCCATTCTGAAGGAGATCAGCCCTAGGATTCTTTTGGAGGAAATGATGCTGAAGCTGAAACTCCAGTACTTTGAACACCTCAAAGAGTTGACCCATTGGAAAAGACTCTGATACGGGGAGGGATTGGAGGCAGGAGGAGAAAGGGATGTCAGAGGATGAGATGGCTGGATGGTATCACTGACTTGATAGATGTGAGTCTGAATGAACTCCGGAAGTTGGTGATGGACAGGGAGGCCTAGTGAAGAACCTAAGCCACCCCATTTTGTTAAAAAAAAAGACTCCATTTTAGACTTCTGAGGAAAGAGTCTTTGGAAATTCCCTGACCTCACCCCACTACCTGTGAGCCAATCAGATCCCAGATCAGGATCTCCTGACTTTACATTCAGGACTTATGACCTGCCCAGCAAATTCGAATTAAGCCTGGAAAATGAAAACCAGTCAGAACCCAACACCTAACCCTTCCACAGAAGATAACCAATTAGATGTCTCCCAACCCAGAAACTCCCATTTTTCAAATTTCTCACATGAGAATACCCTATATAAGCAATGAAACCCAGAGTTTGAGGCTCCTCTCCTTAGCCGCTGTGTCGGTAATGGTGGGAGCCCCAGCTCGAGCATGGTAATAAAAACTCTCTTACTTTTGCATTGGATATTGGCTCCCTGGTGGTCATTGGGAGATTTCGTGACTTGGGCATAACATTTGGGGGCTCATCCAGGATCTCCCATTGGCTCCGCAGGGAAACTGATCTGGAGAGTTATCTGTGGCCGGTAAGCTCTTCTCTGTCTCTTTGTTTCTGAAAAGGCCTACTTTTTCTGAAACTGGTATATGACTCAGGCAGATGCGCTGGCTGGTCACTGGTGTGGGTCGTTGGGAGATGTCCCTGACCCTCTAGGAGGGGATGGAGTGCCCCTGTTCTCTGTAGATGATAGAGGGTTGCTCCCACTGAAAGGCCGGAGGCCACTGTCTTTCAGTTTTGCCTCCAGACTCCTGGAGGTCTGTATCTTCTATCTCTCTGTCTGTCTGTGTGGCTATCTGTACTGTCTGTGTTAATTTACCAACATCTGACTGATCTAGGAATGATGAGGCAGAGTCAATCTAGCCCTACTCCTCTGTCTCTGGACTGACCATTTTAAGGAGGTCAAGGTGCGCGCCCACGATCTCAGNCTGTCTGTCTGTGTGGCTATCTGTACTGTCTGTGTTAATTTACCAACATCTGACTGATCTAGGAATGATGAGGCAGAGTCAATCTAGCCCTACTCCTCTGTCTCTGGACTGACCATTTTAAGGAGGTCAAGGTGCGCGCCCACGATCTCAGTGTGGAAATTAAGCAAGATAAATTAATCACTTTTTGCAATGTGGAATGGCCAACTTTCCACATGGGATGGTCCCCAGAAGGCACCTGTGACTTGGGGACTGTGCACTGAGTCTGAGACATTATCTTCCGGCCATTTCAGCTGCGGAGCAGGCACCCTGACCAAGTCCCCTATGTCATAGTGTGGGAAGATCTCATCTCGTGGCCCCCTCCTTGGGTAAAACCTTTCTTGCCTCAACAGAGATTTTCCACTGCACAGGTGCAATCCCAAGGAACCTGAACCAGTGACGCCACATTATCCCATTTTACAAGGGGGAGCAGAGGAAGAACTTCTCTTCCCACCCCCTTACCAACCGCCCAAGCCACCACAGCCCCATGCTATCCCTCCACCTAGGGCAGACACATCAGAAAGGGGGCCCGCACAAAATACTCACCATAGGCAAACAATGTCTCTGGCAGGGCCGGTAGAATCAACTGTTGCCTTCCCTTTACGAGTGGCCATTTCCCTTATGAAGAAGGGAACCAACCTCATCAGTACTGGCCCTTCTCTACCAGCAACCTTTATAACTGGAGGTCCCAGAATGTTAAGTTCTCAGATAACCCTGGAGATTTAACTAACCTTCTATAGACTGTGCTTTTTACTCATCAGCCCACCTGGGATGACTGTCAACAGCTGCTCCAGATTCTCTTCACCATGGAAGAGAGAGAGAAAATACAGAATGAGGCCCATAAAGGGGTCCCTGGGGCCAGAGGAGAACCCACTAATAATATAGATGAAATTAACACCTTGTTCCCTTTGTCACGACCTGACTGGGATTACAATACGGAACAAGGTAAGGAAGGAAAGGCTCCGAGTTTACCTCCAGACTCTGTTGGGGGGGAGGG
>SJYX01020555.1:252774-265994 GCA_006410675.1 Oreotragus oreotragus | reverse complement strand
TACTCCTTTTCCTATTTGGAACCAGTCTGTTGTTCCATGTCCAGTTCTAACTGTTGCTTCCTGACCTGCATACAGATTTCTCAAGAGGCAGGTTAGGTGGTCTGGTATTCCCATCTCTTTCAGAATTTTCCACAGTTTATTGTGATCCCCACATTCAAAGGCTTTGGCATAGTCAATAAAGCAGAAATAGATGTTTTTTTCTGGAACTCTCTTGCTTTTTCCATGATCCAGAGGATGTTGGCAATTTGGTCTCTGGTTCCTCTGCCTTTTCTAAAACCAGCTTGAACATCAGTAAGTTCACAGTTCAGGTATTGCTGAAGCCTGGCTTGGAGAATTTTGAGCATTACTTTACTAGCGTGTGAGACGAGTGCAATTGTGCGGTAGTTTGAGCATTCTTTGGCATTGCCTTTCTTTGGAATTGGAATGAAAACTGACCTTTTCCAGTCCTGTGGCCTTTGCTGAGTTTTCCACATTTGCTGGCATATTGAGTGCAGCACTTTCACAGCATCATCTTTCAGAATTTGAAACCGCTCAACTGGAATTCCAACACCTCCACTATCTTTGTTTCTAGCGATGCTTTCTAAGGTCCACTTGACTTCACATTCCAAGATGTCTGGATCTAGATTAGTGAACACATCCTCATGGTTACCTGGGTCATGAAGATCTTTTTTGTACAGTTCTTCTATGTATTGTTGCCACTTCTTCTTAATATATTCTGCTTCTGTTAGGTCCATACCATTTCTGTCCTTTATTGAGCCCATCTTTGCCTGAAATGTTCCCTTGGCATCTCTAATTTTCTTGAAGAGATCTCTAGTCTTTCCCATTCTGTTGTTTTCCTCTATTTCTTTGCATTAATCGTTGAAGAAGGCTTTCTTATCTCTTCTTGCTGTCTTTTGGAACTCTGCATTCAGATGCTTATATCTTTCCTTGAACATCAGTAGCCTTGACATATTATACGTAGACTATCTTATATAGAGATATTTTATTTTTCAATCCATATTATCACTCTAATTTTTATTTTTAAAATTTATTTATTTAAATTGGAGGCTAATTACTTAACGATATTGTATTGGTTTTGCCATACAGCAACATGAATCTGCCACAGCTGTACATGTGTTCCCCGTCCTGAACCCCCTCCCACCTCCCTCTACTTTAAATTCCTCAGTTCTATTTTTATTTTTAAAGGTTTTGAAATAGAAACAAACAGTCAAAAAAGCTATGTGTCTTGTGGAATGCAAGATTTAACATTCTACCTAATCTGAGCCTATGCTAATTTTGTTTATTGTCATATTGATTAAATATTTGTAAGAGTTTTTTTTTCTGTAATACCCATAATTCATAAGTCAAATGTCATAAGCATAAGTCAACTGTATCCATGTCTTCTGGAAATTAATATCCTAATGATATTGTATTCATATTCCAAAATAATATTATTAATAACAATAATAACTTTCTGGATTTCTTTTTTTAAAGTTAGCTTTGGGATTTCCTTGAGGGCATCTAAAAGTAACAATGCTTCATTCTTTCACCTCATAAAAAGATATGCTATAAAGTACTAGGCTTTTTGATTTTATATGTTAGTACCACAAGAGAGAGCTTCCCACATGGCCTAGTGGTAAAGAATCCACCTGCCAATGTAGGAGACTCAGGTTTGATTTCTGGGTCAGGGAGATCCTCTGGAGTAGGAAATGACAACCCAATCCAGTATTCGTGCATGGAAAATAACGCGGTCAAAGGAGACAGGTGAGCTATAGTGCATGGAGTCTCAAGGAGTTGGACACAACTGGGTGACTGAGCACACAGTACAGTGCAAGAAATGCATAGGAAACTTTAAAGTTGAAGAGATACTCTGCTCTCTTTAATTTTCTACAGGCTACATTTTGCTAACATGAATATTTCAGAAATTGTTTGCTTTATGAGAAATCTCTAGAGATTTTTCAATATCCTCATCATCTGTAGCATGTTTATGCTTGTATGAATAGTTACACTGTGATTCCTGGAAGGATATTATACTCTCCTTTGTTTTACTATTATAAGTTACAATAATAAATAAACTGATAACTGCATTAATCAGCTGACAGAATGGGACTTTTTTTTTTTTAATTTTCTCTGATGCTTCCTGAACACTGTGCTATAAAGTATAAACTAGATTTTGTATCTGCAATGAAAAAACACACTTCAGAAAGTAATTAGATACATATACCATATCTTCTTTATTATTTACCCATTCCTATATTGATGGACATTTAAGTTGTTTCCATCTCCTGTCTCTTGTAAACAATGCTGTACAGAGAAAGGCAAATACCATATGATATCATTTATACATGGAATCTAAAAAAAAAAATGTAGAAATGAACTCATCTATAAGACAAAATTACAGTTTCAGGTGTACAAAGTAAATTTACTGTATACCTAAATTAACACAACATTGCAAATCAATTATACTCCAATAAGTTTTTCTTCGTTTTTAGGTAGATTGGACTTAGCATACTTACACAGCCTTCACATATTAAATGTGGACTGAAGTCAGATTTCCCAGGGCTTTTTTTTTTTTTTTTAGTAAAGTATTGATCAATGATCCAATGGAAAAAATAATCAATTATATAAGTCTGAACAAACCAATGAGGAAAATAAATTTAAGTGTGTTTGTTTGCAATATTGTTGATGTTGTTTTAAGATTCTATTTTCTGGGTATATGAGAAAGATTCTCCTTCTGTCTTCTTAAGCAAGTGATAACCCACAATAACTTAGTAGAGTCTGCTTTTGTAAATTAAAATGACATATTTTTAAATGAGGCCTGAGTCTCACTTCTGTCACATAACTAAAACACTTTTTATTAAATCTCTTTACTCATCATGACAGTGAAGTTATCTTCAAGGGTCAAGTAAGATTATGCCCTCCCTTTTGCAGGCTCGATAGATAAATCAATTAAGCAAGGCATGCCTTTATATCCTCACATGGCAGAAAGGGGGCAAGAGAGCTCTCTGGAGTATCTTTTATAAGTGCACAAATCACCTTCATGATGGCTCCATCATCAAAACCGAAACACCTTCCAAATTTCCCACCTCCTAATACTATTGTCCTCGGATTTGTGAATTCAGGGGCATGAGCATAGTTTATATCATTTCACCCCAACCCCACAAATTCATGTTCTTCTCACATGAAAAATGCATTTATTATATTCCAATAGTTCTGAAATTATTAGCTCTAATGTCTCAAATAAATATCTAAATCATGTATGGTTGAATCTGAAGGTGTGTATTTTGTTGAGGGGAATTCCTCCCCAGCTATGAACCTGTGAAATTGAATAGGTTATGTGCTTCCAAAATACAGTGGTGCAATGGGTATAGGATAGACCTATCTATTCCAAAAATGAAAAATAAGAAGGAGGAGGTAACAGGTCCCATGTAAATTAAAAAAAACAAAAAAAACAAAAAACTAGCATGGAAAACAATATCAGGCATATTCTCATCCTTAATGCCTAAGAATATTTCTCTTTGCCTTGATGTTTCCCTCACTGGGCCTGCTAAGGTAATAACTCACCCTCACATCTCAGTGGGAAGACTCTCTGCCTGGGCCTTGCTCCCTCCTCAAGATTCACTACTGGGACATCACAGCTGTCCTGAAATGTCCCCTCCCCTAAAACGTTAGTGGAGTCTAGCCAAGGCCTCTGAAACCCATGCATTCTGGGCTTGTGATGGGCATATCCATGTATGCTAAGTAGTTTCAGTAATGTCTGACTCTGCCAGCTTATGAAATGTAGCCTGCCAGGCTCCTCTGCCCATGGGATTCTCCAGGCAAGACTACTGGAGTGCATTGCTGTTTCCATTTCCTCCTCCAGGGGATCTTCCCAACCTAGGGATGGAATCTGTGTTTCCTGCATTGGCAGATGGGTTTTTTTAGCACTAGCACCACCTCAGAAGACTATCCATGGATGATAAGAAGTGATCAAAACTATCCAGAGAAGGAACATTGAGTTTGAAAATTGGCAAAGGATGAATTTCTTTTCACAGACATACCTATGGCCTTTCCATTGGGCATGGGGCCCCTTTTTAGGGAATCTTTTTCTTTTCTTTCTTTCTTTCTTTTTTTTTTTTTTTTTGGCAGCAATGTGCAGCATGCAGAACTTCCCTGACTAGAGATCCAATTCACACCTCCTGCAGTGGAAGTGCAGAATCTTAACCACTGGATTGCCAGGGAAGTGCCTCATAGGAATCTTTGAAGTTAATTTATATTTNCTTTTTTTTTTTTTTTTTTTTTTGGCAGCAATGTGCAGCATGCAGAACTTCCCTGACTAGAGATCCAATTCACACCTCCTGCAGTGGAAGTGCAGAATCTTAACCACTGGATTGCCAGGGAAGTGCCTCATAGGAATCTTTGAAGTTAATTTATATTTTGTTGATTGTTTTGGGGGGGTGTGTGAACCATTTTTTAAAAAGTCTCTATTGAACATTACAATATTGCTTATGCTTTTATTTTATTTTTATTTTTTAATTTCTTTTGGCCAGGAGGCAAGTGGGATCTTAACTCCTGTACTGGGGATCAAACCTACAGTCCCTGCACTGGAAGGCAAAGTCTTAGCACCTGGACCATCAGGGAAGTCTCCTATATTATTGCTTATTAGAATGCATTATAGAATAACAGAGTGAACCAATCTTTACCTGGGCAAACTCATTACCACCAGGTGCACTTTGGCCTAGAAGTGAAGGAGGGAACAGACAGAACAGACTCCATCTTAGGCCAAACTGTTAATGTTGGGTTACAAGCATGATCACCCTCCCCAATGGACTCTGAACTCTGTGCCTAGTGTCCATGGAAACAGCATACCAATGGAAAATCAGACCCTACCAGATGGAATATCCTCAGGACTCATACCTAGACCCTCTGCCAACTAAAAGAATATTCTAATTATATCTGTAACAGAGCGGAGTCATAAATTCTATTATGCTTATCAGGGTATGAAAACAAGCCTATTGAAATTGTCCACTGCTAACTATGTAGGTTTCAGTTACATGAATCATGGGTTAACTTTGATTGTATGTCTCTTTTCCTTTGTACAGACTAGTTTTGGGGAATTTGTGGAGGTGGTTTTAAGAAATGTATATTTAAGATATATACGGATTTTGCAAAAAATGGTCAGTATGAGATTGGTTAAGAGGAGTCTCTGCCTTGGGCCTGGCAGTGTAATAAATTGCACTCCACTATCTGCATTGTCCTTCTGAGTGAGTCTGCTTCTCAGAACATGTAGCTAGAGCAGACATATGTCTGATAATGTGTCAGGACTGCATGGAGTTGGAATCTGAAATTGTCTGCAGGAATAGCATTAGAAGATGAAGTTTGCAGATCCTAAAATATCTGTAGTTTAGCTATCTGTCTTTGATTTGAAGCAGTTGTCTGGAAATAGTTTGTTTCATTGTTTGCTTGTTTTAATCACAACAGACTGGTTCCAAATAAGGAAAGGAGTACATCAAATCTGTATATTGTCATCCTGCTTATTTAACTTATATGCAGAGTACATCATGAGAAACGCTAGGCTGGAAGAAGCACAAGCTGGAATCACGATTGCTGGGAGAAATATCAATAACCTCAGATATGCAGATGAAAGTGAAGAGGAACTAAAAACCCTCTTGATGAAAGTGAAAGAGGAGAGTGAAAAAGTTGGCTGAAAGCTCAACATTCAGAAAACAAAGATCATGGCATCTGGTCCCATCTCTTCATTGGAAAAAATGGCGAAACATGGAAAGAGTGTCAGACTTTATTTTTCAGGGCTCCAAAATCACTGCAGATGGTGATTGCAGCCATGAAATTAAAAGACACTTACTCCTTGGAAGGAAAGTTGTGACCAAACTAGATACCATATTCAAAAGCAGAGACATTATTTTTCCAACAAAGGTTCATCTTGTCAAGGCTATGGTTTTTCCAGTAGTCATGTGTGGATGTGAGAGTTGGACTGTGAAAAAAGCTGAGCGCTGAAGAATTGATGCTTTTGAACTGTGGTTTTGGAGGACTCTTGAGAGAGCCTTGGACTGCAAGGAAATCCAACCAGTCCATTTAAAGGAGATCAGTCCTGGGTGTTCTTTGAAAGGAATGATGCTAAAGCGAAACTCCAGTACTTTGGCCACCTCATGCGAAGAGTTCACTCATTGGAAAAGACTCTGATGCTGAGAGAGATTGGGGGCGGGAGGAGAAGGGGATGGCAGGGGATGAGACGGCTGGATGGAATCACTGACTCAACGGACGTAAGTTTGAGTGAACTCCAAGAGTTGGTGATAGACAGGGAAGCCTGGCGTGCTGCGATTCATGGGGTTGCAAAAACTCGTACATGACTGAGTGACTGAGCTGAACTGAACTGAATTACAACAACTATATCAGCTTTGTGAAGCACAGTTAGATAAAAGAAAGAATATTGGGAATGATTACAGAAAATTATCAGAAACTCAAAATGCTCTATAAAATATTAAAAAAAAAAAAAAAAAAAACACTGCAGATGGTGATTGCAGCCATGAAATTAAAAGACACTTACTCCTTGGAAGGAAAGTTGTGACCAAACTAGATACCATATTCAAAAGCAGAGACATTATTTTTCCAACAAAGGTTCATCTTGTCAAGGCTATGGTTTTTCCAGTAGTCATGTGTGGATGTGAGAGTTGGACTGTGAAAAAAGCTGAGCGCTGAAGAATTGATGCTTTTGAACTGTGGTTTTGGAGGACTCTTGAGAGAGCCTTGGACTGCAAGGAAATCCAACCAGTCCATTTAAAGGAGATCAGTCCTGGGTGTTCTTTGAAAGGAATGATGCTAAAGCGAAACTCCAGTACTTTGGCCACCTCATGCGAAGAGTTCACTCATTGGAAAAGACTCTGATGCTGAGAGAGATTGGGGGCGGGAGGAGAAGGGGATGGCAGGGGATGAGACGGCTGGATGGAATCACTGACTCAACGGACGTAAGTTTGAGTGAACTCCAAGAGTTGGTGATAGACAGGGAAGCCTGGCGTGCTGCGATTCATGGGGTTGCAAAAACTCGTACATGACTGAGTGACTGAGCTGAACTGAACTGAATTACAACAACTATATCAGCTTTGTGAAGCACAGTTAGATAAAAGAAAGAATATTGGGAATGATTACAGAAAATTATCAGAAACTCAAAATGCTCTATAAAATATTAAAAAAAAAAAAAAAAAGGAAAGCAAAATATTCCATAAAGGTAATTTTGTATAAAGACGTTTCATCTGTGAGGAAGCAAAACATAATTTTCCCCTATTTCTGCCAATTCAAAGTTAAATAAAATAAATTGATATAAGAATCATTTAAAAAATAATTTCTGGGAAAACAACTTCTTTATCATGAAATTTTTATTCTTTCTTATTGTGTCATGTAATTGGTCTTAACTAAAATTTGTCACAGTTATACCCACCATATATGTGGTGTACACATTCAGATATGTATATAAATATATCCAAATGAAACTTGTATAGACTATCAAACAAAATAATGAAGACTCAATAAAATAATACTTAGAGAACATAAGTAAACCAATGTTTTATTTCTATGTTTTATATTTTTAGTTATCTCACCATGTAATAAATGTTACTGCAATATTTGTATTAAAAACTTTAGGGCAGGGGGTGGTCCTAAGATGGTGAAGGAATAGGACAGAGAAACCACTTTATTCCCCTCAAGTTCATCAAAAGATCATTTGAACGTTGAATAAATTCCACAAAGCAACTTTTGAACACTGCAGAGGACACCAGGCATCCAGAAAGGCAGCCCATTCTCTTCAAAAGGAAATGAAACCGGCTCCGTGGAGGAAGTCATGAAGGAGAAGTTTCCAAAAACCAGGAAACCCTCTCACCAGTGGGCCTGTGGGGAGTTTTGCAATCTCAGAGGGCAACATAACCTGGAGGGGAAAAAAAAGAAAGAAAAAAAAACACAGATTACTTGCCTAACCACAGCTACCAGTGGAGAAGTAGCCTAGATGTTCGCATCTGCCTGTAGCGAGCAGGGGCTGAAAAGGGGGTTGCTGGCTGAAATGCTTAGGATAAGGATGGGGCTTGAATGCCCTGAGGACAATCTGAGGGAGCTAACATGAGATAGAAACCCAAACTGTGGGATAGTCAGAGAGAGAAAGAAAAAAGAGAGAACATTCCAGTGATAAGCTCTAAGGCATAACCTGGCCCACTCACGGAACAAAGGACTGAGCAAATACCAGAGGAGAGCTGGCTGGCTGTGGACCAGCCCCTCCCCGCACAGGTGGCAGAGAGGCAGGTGGGTGATAGCCACAACAGGAAGACAAGGGGTAGTCTCAGCCCCAGAGATGGCATCCTCACCAAAGTGTGAGCAGGTTCCCAGTTGCTAATCAAGTCTTCCTGGGATCCTGAATGATTGACATTCACCAGGATGATCATAGTCAGAGATTAGCTCCCCAAAAGAGACACACGGCATGCCTGAGACTGCAACACACAGCACACCCAGGAAACCGAATGGTTGGGACCAGAGAAGTGATAAGATGCAACTCCCACTTGGAGAGAGTGTGCTTACCAAACACCTGGTCATCTGAGCTGCTTGGTCATGGGAAGGATACAAAATGCACGCCCAACAAAGTCTGTGCCTTTGTGGACTATCTGAGAACTTGAACCTGAGTGGCATAGACCTAGGAAGTGCATACAACTCAGGGCCCACTTTAGAAAGGACCCCTGCAGAGCAATCTGGAGCCTGAGGACAGTAGATGAGGAAGGCACACATGATGTGAGCAGAGGCAAACCCAGTGTGGCTTAGACACTGCGAGCACTCCCCACACATGCCTGTGATATTTGTTTGCAGTGTTCCTCACTTCCCACAGCACAACTGAACAAGTGAGCCTAAATAAATGACCACCTTCTCGACCTTGTGTCAGGGCAGAAGTTAGACACTGAAAAGACTTGCAAATAGAGGAAGCCAAAATAAACAAAGAAAAAAGTACCTCTTTGAAAGTGACAGGTGCAACAGTTTAAAACCCTGTAGTTAGCATTGACTATATTGGAAGGGGACTATAGACACTGAGAAGTATAAGCTGAAACAAGGAACTATCTGAAACTGAACTGACCCCACCCACACTGCCATCAAGAGCTCCAGATAAACTCCTGAAGAAGTGAAGTGAAGTCGCTCAGTCGTGTCCAACTCTTTGCAACCCCATGGACTGTAGCCTACTAGGCTCTTCTGTCCATGGAATTTTCCAGGCAATAGTCCTGGAGTGGATTGCCATTTCCTTCTCCAGGGGATCTTCCCAACCCAGGGATCGAAACCGGGTCTCCTGCATTGTAGACAGACGCTTTACCATCTGAGCCACCATACCTAGATATATTTTATTATCATTTTTAATTTTACGTTCTTTATTACTCCTTTAATTTTCATTTTAAAGCCTAATATCACCTTGCAAAAACAGAGGCCTTATTTTTAAAGCAAATTTCATATATATATATAAAATAGTTTTGTGATTTTGCCTTTCTTTTAATATTATAATTTTGAGAGTCTAACCTCTAAATTTTTAATCTTTGACTTTTGGTATTTGTTATCAATTTTTTACCTTTAAGAATCCAATCTTCAGTACTCATTTTTACCTACAAGTGAGATTACTGGCTTGATTGCTCTTTCCCCTTTTTACTCTCATTTATCTTCCCCAGATTACCTCTATCTCCTCCCTCCCCCTTCTCTTCTCTACTTAACTCTGTGAATCTCTTTGGGTGTTCCAGGCTGTAAAGAACACCTAGGGAACTGATCACTGGCTAGATTGATCTCTCTCAGTTTCACTCCGCCTCCTCTCCTCTTGGTCTCCTCTATCTCCTTCCTCCCTCTTCTCTTCTTTATGTAACTCCATGAACCTCTCTGAGTGTTCCAGACTGTGGAGAGCACATAGGGACTTGATTACTGGCTAGATTGCTCTCTCCCCTTTTGATTTCCCCTGTTCTCCAACAAGTTAACTCTATCTCCCTCCTCCCTCTTTTCTTCTCCTTGTAACTCACAGAAACTCTCCAGATGTCCCTCACTGTAGAGAACTTTGTCACCATTAACCTAGATGTTTTATCATCTGTGCTGTATGAATGGAGAAGTCTTGAGGCAACTGTAAGAATAAGACTGAAAGTCAGAGGCAGGAAGCTTAAATCCCAAACTCAAGAGCACCAGAAAATTCCTGACTCCAGGGAACATTAACGGCAAGAGCTCATTGAAAAGCCTCCATATCTACACTGAAACCAAGCGACAGCCAAGGGCCAACAAGTTTCAGAGCTGCTGCTGCTAAGTCACTTCAGTCGTGTCTGACTCTATGCAACCACATAGATGGCAGCCCATCAAGCTCCCCCATCCCTGGGAGTCTCCAGGCAAGAACACTGGAGTGTGTTGCCATTTCCTTCTCCAATGCATGAAAGTGAAAAATGAAAGTGAAGTTGCTCAGTCATGTCTGGCCCTCAGCGACCCCATGGACTACAGCTTTCCAGGCTTCTCAGTCCATNCAGGCAAGAACACTGGAGTGTGTTGCCATTTCCTTCTCCAATGCATGAAAGTGAAAAATGAAAGTGAAGTTGCTCAGTCATGTCTGGCCCTCAGCGACCCCATGGACTACAGCTTTCCAGGCTTCTCAGTCCATGGGATTTTCCAGGCAAGAGTACTGGAGTGGGATGCCATTGGAAGTTTCAGAGCAAGACATACCAAACTAATTCTCCACCAATGTAGGAACATAACCCTGAGCATTAAAATACTAGCAGCCAAAAGTTACAACATATCCATGAACACTTCAAAACTCACTACTGGACACTTCTCCAGACAGAAAAGATTCAGCTCCCCCCACCAGAACACCGACACTAGCTTCACAAACCAGGAAACCTTGACAAGGCATTCGTCTAACCTCACCCATAAGGAGCAACTCCACAATAAAAAGGGAACACAAACTTCCAGCACACAGAAAGGACATCCCAAACACAGCGATCTAAACAAGATGAAAAGGAAGAAAAATACTCATCAGGTAAAGAAACATGATAAATGCCCAGAAAACCAAACAAAAAAGGAGGAGATAGGGAGTCTACCTGAAGAAGAATTCAGAATAATAATAGTAAAAATGATCCAAAATCATGAAAACAAAATGGAGTTACAGATAAATAGTCTGGAGACAAGGATTGAGAAAGTGCTATAAAAGTTTAACAAGGATCTAGAAGAAATTTTAAATAAAAGAGTCAATCAATAATAGATAATGCAATAACTGAGATCAAAAGCACTCTAGAAGGAACCAACAATAGAATAACTGAGGCAGAGGATAAGATAAGTGAGTTGGAAGATAGAGTCGAGGAAATAAATGAAGCAGAGAAAGGAAAAAAATAAAAATAAATGAGAACAACCTCAGGGACCTCTGGGACAATGTTAAATAGCCCAACATTCAAATCATAGGAGTTCCAGAAGAAGAAGATAAAAAGAAAGGCCATGAGAAAATACTTGAGGAGATAATAGTTGAAACCTTCCCTAAAATGGAGAAGGAAATAGCCACCCATGTCCAAGTAAACCAGAGGGTTTCAAACAAGATTAACCCAAGGCAAAACACCACAACACACATATTAGTCAAATTATTGAAGATCAAACACAAGGAGCAAATATTAAAAGCAGCAAGGGAAAAACAACAAATAACACACAAGGGGATTCCCATAAGGATAAAAGGTGATCTTTTAATAAAAACTCTTCAGGCCAGAAGGGATTGGCAGGACATACTTGAAGTGATGAAAGAGAAAAACGTGCAATCCAGATTACTNTTAGTCAAATTATTGAAGATCAAACACAAGGAGCAAATATTAAAAGCAGCAAGGGAAAAACAACAAATAACACACAAGGGGATTCCCATAAGGATAAAAGGTGATCTTTTAATAAAAACTCTTCAGGCCAGAAGGGATTGGCAGGACATACTTGAAGTGATGAAAGAGAAAAACGTGCAATCCAGATTACTATACCCAGCAAGGATCTCATTCAAATGTGAAGGAGAAATAAAAAGCTTTTCAGATAAGCAAAAGCTCAGAAAATTCAGCACCACTAAAGAAGCTCTCCAACAAATGTTAAAGGATCTTCTCTAGACAGGAAACACAGAAAAGGTGCACAAACTCGAACCCAAAACAACAAAGTAAATGGCAACAGGTTCATACTTATCAATAATATCTTAAATGTAAATGGGTTGCATGTTCCAACCAAAAGACAAAGACTGGATAAATGGATACAAAAACAAGACCCCTATATATGCTGTTTACAAGAGACCTACTTCAAAACAAGGGACACGACAGACTGAAGGTGAAGGGCTGGAAAAAGATATTTCATGCAAATGGAGACCTAGAGGGGGAAGGCAATGGCACCCCACCCCTGTACTCTTGCCTGGAAAATCCAATGGACAGAGTAGCCTGGTGGGCTGCAGTCCATGGGGTCGCGAATAGTCAGACAGACTGAGCAACTTCACTTTCACTTTTCTCTTTCATGCATTGGAGAAGGAAATGGCGACCCACTCCAGTGTTCTTCCGGGGACAGGGGGGCCTGGTGGGCTGCCGTCTATGGGGTCACACAGAGTTGGACAAGACTGAAGTGACTTAGCAGCAGTAGCAGCAGCAGGAAACCTAGAGAAAGCAGGAATAGCAATATTCATATCAGATAAAATAGACTTTGAAATAAAGGCGGTGAAAAGAGACAAAGAAGGACAGTATATAATGATCAAAGACCAACCCGAAAGAAGATATAACAATTATAAATATATATGCATCCAACATAGTGAAAGTGAAGTCACTCAGTCATGTCCAACTCTTCACGACCCCATGGACTGTAGCCTACCAGGCTCCTCTGTCCATGGTATTTTCCAGGCAATGATACTGGAGTGGATTGCCATTTCCTTCTCCAGGGGATCTTCCCGACCCAGGGATCTAACCCAAGTCTCCCACATTGTAGACAGACGCTTTACCATCTGAGCCACCCAACATAGGATCACCACACTATATAAGGAAAATGCTAACAAGGACTGAAAGGGGAAATTAACAGTAACACAATAATAGAGGGAGACTTTGATATCCCACTCACACTTATGGATCAGTTCAGTTCAGTCACTCAGTCGTGTCTGACTCTTTGCGACCCCATGAATCGCAGCATGCCAGGCCTCCCTGTCCATCACCATCTCCCGAAGGTCACTCAAACTCACATCCATCGAGTCCGTGATGCCATCCAGCCATCTCATCCTC
>SJYX01020555.1:217360-228616 GCA_006410675.1 Oreotragus oreotragus | reverse complement strand
AGAAGGTGACGACCGAGGATGAGATGGCTGGATGGCATCACGGACTCGATGTACTTGAGTCTGAGTGAACTCTGCGAGATGGTGATGGACAGGGAGGCCTGGCGTGCTGTGATTCATGGGGTCGCAAAGAGTCAGACACGACTGAGTGACTGAACTGAACTAAACCAAGAAAGTGAGAAAAAAAGATAGATGTGTGAAAATATTTGCAAATCATATACTCATAAATGTTTAGTTCCCATAATTTACAATGAGCTCTTACATCTCAAGAGCTTTATACAACCCAAGTAAGAAGTAGACAAATGACTTCAAAAAAATCATTTTTCAAATAATGTATACAAGTATCCATAGATGAAAAATGATTAATATTCTCATTTATTAGGAAATGGAAATCAAAATTATCGAGTTACAACTTCGAATATATAGGCAATTTCTAAAAAAAAAAAAAAAAAAAACAGAAAATAAACAAATGTTGACAATAATATAAAGAAATTGGAATTTTACCCACTGCTACCGGAAATATAAAATCAGAACAGCACCTGTGAAAACCAGTTTGTTTCCTCAAAAAGTTAAACAATGAATACCATGTGATCCAGCCCTTCTGAAACTTGATATGAACACCTCCCCTCAAATTAGGTACAGGTATTAAAACAGAAAGTTGCACCTGAATAATTTAGTAAAATTATTCATTTAGCCAAAGAGCAGAAGCAAACCGAATGTCCATCAACTTATGAATAGATCAACAACATGGATAATGATCAAAGAAAAATATTGATTAGCTATAAAACTAAATGATGTATTCATGATATAACATGGGTGAATCTTAGGCTGAGTGAAAATTTTCAGATACAGAAAGGCACTTATTTTTTATAATATTTACGTGAAATGCCAAGAACAGGCAATTAATAGATTCAGAAAGCAAATTAGTTTTTGTCAGGGAAAAGGGATGGAGATTGACTGCTTAATGGATATGAGGTGATGAAGTTGCACTGAAATTAGATGGTGATGATGGTTGAAAAACATTGTGACTACACTAAATGAATAATACACTTTAAACTAGTTAAGACTGTATACTTTATGTTTATGAATTGTACCTCAAGAAAAAAGAAATGAACAGAACCATGATCCCAAGCTTACTAGGCGAATTCAAAGTGTGTTACAGATCTATATGTGAAAAACAATATGATTAATATATAAAATATAATTAGAAGAATACCATTAAGACATTAGGATAATTAAATATTTATTACACAGGACAAAAAAATCAGTAATTTAAAAGGATGACATAGGAAAGATCGTTTCTTCTCCATTAAGTACATTAAGTTCAAAATCAAACCACAATATAAAAAGTAAAATTTACAAAGCTCAAAAGAAAATATGACATGAACAGCGACTTGGAAAATAAGAATTTAAACTGTCCAATCAAATCATGAAGATAACTCAATATTGCTAGTTATTATGAAAATTGTAAATTTTAATTGAAATAAAATAGTGAGGTTCACAATAAACTGTGGAAAATCCTGAAAGAGATGGGTATTCCAGACCACCTGACCTTGAGAAATCTGTATGCAGGTCAGGAAGCAACAGTTAAAACTGGACATGGAACAACAAACTGGTTTCAAATAGGAAAGGAGTACATCAAGTCTGCATATTGTCACCCTGCTTATTTAATTTATATGCAGAGTACAACATGAGAAACTCTGGATTGGAAGAAACACAAGCTGGAATCAAGATTGCCAGGAGAAATATCAATAACCTCAGATATGTAGATGACACCACCCTTATGGCAGAAAGTGAAGAGGAACTAAAAAGCCTCTTGATGAAAGTGAAAGTGGAGTGAAAAAGTTGGCTTAAAGCTCAACATTCAGAAAACGAAGATCATGGCATCCGGTCCCATCACTTCATGGCAAATAGATGGGGAAACAGTGGAAACAGTGTCAGACTTTATTTTGGGAGGGGCTCCAAATTCGGTGCAGATGGTGACTGCAGCCATGAAATTAAAACACGCTTACTCCTTGGAAGAAAAGTTATGACCAACCTAGATAGCATATTCAAAAGCAGAGACATTACTTTGCCGACTAAGGTCCATCTAGTCAAGGCTATGTTTTTGCCTGTGGTCATGTATGGATGTGAAAGTTGAACTGTGAAGAAGGCTGAGCACTGAAGAATTGATGCTTTTGAACTGTGGTGTTGGAGAAGACTCTTGAGAGTCCCTTGGACTGCGAGGAGATCCAACCAGTCCATTCTGAAAGAGATCAGCTCTGGGATTCCTTTGGAAGTAATGATGCTAAAGCTGAAACTCCAGTATTTTGGCCACATCATGCGACGAGTTGACTCATTGGAAAAGACTCTGATGCTGGGAGGGATTGAGGGCAGGAGGAGAAGAGGACGACAGGGGATGGCATCACTGACTTGATGGATGTGAGTCTGCATGAACTCCAGGAGTTAGTGATGGACAGGGAGGCCTGGCGTGCTAAGATTCATGGGGTTACAAAGAGTTGGACATGATTGAGCAACTGAACTGAACTGAGCTGGACAGTTCAAGCAGAAAGTCCACCTCCTAGAGTATTGGAAATAAAAACAAAATTAAACAAGTGGGACCTGATTAAACTTAAAAGGAAGCTATAAGTAAAGTGCAAAGATAATGCTCAGAATGGGAGAAAATAATAGCAAATGAAACAACTGACAAAGGAATAATTTCCAAAATATATCATCTGCTCATACAACTCTATACTAGAAAAACAAACAACCCAATAAAAAAGTGGTGAAAAATACATAAACAGACTTTTCTCCAAAGAAGATATACAGGTGGGTAACAAACACATGAAGAGATGCTCAACATCACTTATTATTAAAGAAATGCAAATAAATAAGATATCACCTCACACCAGTCAGAATGGCCATCATTAAAAAGCCTACAAACAATAAATGCTGGAGAGGGTCTGGAGAAAACAACGATCTTGCACTGTTGGTGGAAATGTAAATTGATACACCCACTTTGGAAGACAGTATGGAGATTCCTTAAAATCTAGGAATAAAACTACCATATGACCCAGCAATTTCACTCCCAGGCATATGCCCTGAGGAAACCAAAATTGAAAAAAAAAAAAAAAAGAGACACATGTATTCCATTTTTCATTTCAGCACTATTTACAATGGCCAAAACCTAAATGTCCATCGGCCAATGAATGGATAAAGAAATTGTGGTACATATACCCAATAGAACATCACTCAGCCATAAAATGAACACATTTGTGTCAGTTCTAATGAGGTGGATAAATCTAGAGCCTATTATACAGAGTCAAGTAAGTCAGAGAAAGATAAATATCATATACTAAAGCATATATACTGAATCTAAAAAAAATGTTAGTGAAGAATTTATTCACAGGGCAACAATGGAGAAACAGACATAGAGAATAAACTTATGGACATGGGGAGAGGGGAGGAGAGGGTGAGATGTATGGAAGGAGTAACATGGAAACTTACATTACCATATGTAAAATAGATAGGCAAGAGTAATGTGCTGTATGGCTCAGGAAACTCAAACAGGGGCTCTGTATCAACCTAGAGGGGTGGGATGGGGAAGGAGATGAAGGGGAGGTTCAAAAGGGGCGGGATATTTGTATATCTATGGTTGATACATGTTGAGATCTGACAGAAAACAGAAATTCTGTAAAGCAGTTATACTTCACTTAAAAAACAAATTAATTAAAAAAAAAAAAAAACAAACCTGACACCTTTTTTCCTGGGTTGTGGAGAATGGAGAAGCTGTTTCATCCCTAATTTTGCAGCTTGAAGAATAATTTCAAATTTATGACTTTATTTTCATACCTTCCAGTGAGCTAAGAACTGGGTCAAATTATTAAAAAAAAAAAAAATCAAGCGTATGCAAGGAGAAATAAGAAGTTTGTACTTACAGAGGATAGATGCTAATGGGCATTTTTATGAAGAGTTCAGCCTAAATAATTGATAAGTCGCCTGTGGAATATGAAACCACTGAAAGCTGCAGAAATTGGAAAATATCTAAGAAATCGAAATGTTTTTCTCCACAGACTCCACTGGGTGGTCAGAAATGACTAGTAAGAACTGTAAGACTATGTGCACTATGATAAGAAAGTGGAACAGAAAACAGGTTAAAAGTACACGAACTTCCTCTGTATCCATGCTTTCAGTATCCACCATAGAGAAGGAAGCCTTAATCTGTGAGGAAGGCAGAAAACATCCCCATCCTTAGGGAACTCCTGGAAACTTCTGAAGCTAAGAGGGATGAAAACAGGGATAAACTACCCTTGATGGTGAAGCAGCAATACCACTGAGCCCAATAATACAACCAGGGGTGGTATCGGTACATCAGAACTGATGTCCACAGTCTGAGAACAAGGAATAAGATGTATGCGCAAAAACGACATGGGAAGAACTGAAACATCTCATCGGAATGTATGACCACTCTACTATGATTACACTTGTACTCAGTTGCTCCGTCATGTTCTACTCTTTGTGACTACATGGACTGTAGCCTGCAAACCTCCTCTGTCCATGGGACTTTTCAGACAAGAATACTCAAGTGTGTTGCCCTTTTCTCCTTCAGAGGATTTTTCCAATCCAAGGATTATACCGACATTTCCTTCATCTCTTGCATTGGCTGGCAGATTTTTTACCACTGATCCAACTGAGAAGCCCCTACTATGACAACAAGCTTGAATAACAAGTGACAGTAGAATACTTTTGGGAAAAAGGCAGTAGAGAGACAGTAACAAGCAAAGAGATCTTCCTTTGGGTACAGTGTAAAAAGAAAGACCTATAGATCAGGATTTATGTAACACTTTGGGAAACTAATCCTCACTCTAAATAAAAACTAATCCTCACTCTAAATAAAAATTTGAAAGATGGAACTTTCAAATTTTGATATACCAGGGATAATCATAGCAACATAAACCTCAAAGTGAGCCCAAGTCCTAACTAGATTAATTCAAACACTCAAGTCTATCAGAAGGAAGTATGTGCACATTTTGAGATACAAAAATGGTTTATTTCTATTTATATTGTCCTACACAAAATGCCCAAGCTTTAACAACTATAACAACAACCAAAATGAGGCATGTAGGTAAGTTAGAAAACACACACTCATTGCGGTGGTTAATTTATGTGTCAATTTAACTGAATCATTGTGCTGAGATATTAGTTAAACATCATTGTGCTTGTATTTAAGAGGATGTTTTGTTGAGATTAACATTTAAATTGAAAGAATATGAGTAAGGAATATTTCCCTCCATTTAATGTGGATGTGCCTCAGCAAATCAGTGGAAGCACTAATTATAAGGAGATAACTGGTTTCCCCTTATCTAGAGGGAATTCTGCCTTCAGACACCTTCAGACTTGAACTTCAGCTCTTTGACTCTTTGACTCTTTGACTCTTCAGATCTTTGATTCTCCTCTGGTTCTCCAGTCCAGCAGCCTTTAAACTGGAGTTTTATACTTGGTAACCTCCATAAGCAAGTGAGTCAATTCCTTAAAATGAATCTTTTTTCTTATATAAAGACATATCAGCATTCTATATCCATGGGGAACTCTAATATATCCATAAAAGAAACAAATCAAAATTCAGAAGTAGATTCTAATATAACACTGATATTGAAACAATCTGCAAGGAATTGATCATGTTGTTCTGTCTACTAGTCCTGTCCAACTCTTTGAGACCCAAAAGATTGCAGAATGCCCGACTTCCCTGTCCCTCACAATCTTCAGGAATTTGTTCATTGAATTGTTGATGGCATCCAACCATCTCATCCCCTGTATCCCTCTTATCCTTCTGCCTTCGATCTTTACCAGCATCAGGGTCTTTTCCAATGAGTCAGCTGTTTGCATCACGTGGCCAAAATGCTAGAGTTAAAGCATTCAGTCCCTCCAATGAATTTTCAAGGTTGATTTTCTTTAAGATTGACTGGTTTGATCTCCTTACTGTCCAAGCAACTTTCAAGAGTTTATAAGAAATTGTTTTCTAATTTCATGCCTGCAGTCACCATTCACAGTGATTTTAGAGCCCAATATGAGGACATCTGTCACTGCTTTCAACTTTTCCCCTTCTATTTGCCTGGGAGTGATGGGACTGGATGTCAGGATCTTAGGTTTTGTTTTGTTTTTTTTTTTTTTAATATTGAATTTTAAGCTTGCTTTTTCACTCTTTTTTTTACCTTCATCAAGAGGTTCTTTAGTTTCTCTTTCCTTTCTGCCATTAAAGTGGCATCATCTACATATCTGAGGTTCTTGATATTTCTCCCGCCTATCTTGATTCCAGCTTGTAGCTCATCCAGCTTTGCATTTTGCATGACATGTGCTTTATATAAATTAAATAAACAGGGTGACAATAGATAGTCTTTTTCATACACCTTTCTCAATTTTGAACCAGTCAGTTTTTCCATACAAGGTGCTAACTGTTGGTTCTTGACCCACATACAGGTTTCTCAGGAGACAGATAAGAAGGTCTGGTATTCCCATCTCTTTAAGAGCTTTCCATAGTTTGTTATGATCCACACAGTGAAAGGGTTTAGCATAGTTGAAAAAACAGAGGTTTTTGTCAACAACACCTTCCAACCTTGCAACAGTCCTTCCAATGAATTTTCAGGGTTGATTTTCTTTACGATTGATTGGCTTGATCTCCTTGATCTGGAATTCCCTTGCTTTGATCCAGTGAATGTTGACAACTTGATCTCTGGTTCATCTTCCCTTTCTAAAGCCAACTTGAACATCTAGAAGTTCTCAGTTCATGTAATGCTGAAGCCTAGCTTGGAGGATTTTGAGCCTCTAAATCATGTTCAACTCTTTTGAAACACATGGACTGTAGCCTTCTAGGCTCCTCTGTCCATAGAACTTTCCAGGCAAGAATACTGAACTGGGTTGATATGTCCTTTTCCAGGGGATCTTCCTGACCCAAAGATTCTACCTGGGTCTTCTGCATTGACAGGTGTGTGCTTTACTAGTGATCCACCTGTGAAGCCCTAATGTCTATTATGTGACGATATAAAGATATTGAAATCAAGAAATGAAGAGATATTATACAAACACTAACAAGAAGAAATATGAACATTTCTATATTAATGTTAAGTAGAGTAGAATTTTGAATAAGCAATACTATCAGGGATAAAGAAAAATATTGCAAATGATAAAAAGGTCAGTTCTCAAGAACGCATAGTAATACTGATTGTGTCTCTAGCTAAGAACAGAGCTTCAAAATACATGAAGCAGAACAGGACAGAAATAAAAAGTGAAATAGAAAATCCCACACTATTTGTAGACTTCAATGTTTTTCTCCTGGTAATTGGCAGAAGTAGATACAAATTCAGTCAGATACATAAGGCATAAGCAATAGCATCTAACAACAAGATATACAAATTACTAGCAAATACAGTTTATTTAAAGTGCAAATTGAGCATTCACTAAGATCATATTCTGGGCTAGAAATACATCTTAACAAACTTAAAAAAAAATAGTCATCATACAAAGTATGCTCTCAGACCATAACAAAATCAAATATCAATAACAGAAAGATATTTTAAAAATTCCAAATATTTGGAAATCACATATAACACTACTAAGTAACATATAAGTTAAAGATATAGCCTTATGGGATATTTAAAAATATATATTTTGCAGTAGATAAAAATTAAAAACAAAGCATGTCTAAATTTAAGACACAGCTAAGACTATGTTTTGAAGAATAGCTAACAGCATAAAGTGCTATAGCAAACACAGTTTTTCAACAATACAAGAGACAAATTTGCACATGAACATCACAAAATTATCAATTCCAAAATCAAATTGATTGCATTCTTTGTAGCTCAGGATGGAGAAGCTGTATACAGTCAGCAAAAAACAAGGTCTGGAGCTCACAGTGGCTCAATCATCAGCTTCTCATAGAAAAATTCAGTCTTATACTAAAGAAAAAGGAGAAAACCAGTAGGCCAAGACATTTATCATTTAAGTCAAATTCCCTGTGGGTATGCAGTATAGTTAATGAATCAAGGGATTAGATCTGATAGACAGAATGCCTGAAGAACTATGGTGGAGGTCTATAATATTGTATAGGAGGCAGCAAATAAAACTATCTCAAAGGAAAAGAAAAACAAAAAGGCAAAGTGGTTATCTGAGGAGGCCTTACAAATAGCTAAAGAAAGAAGAAATGTGAAAAGCAAGGGAGAAAATGAGAGGTATATCCAACTAAATGCAGATTTTCAAAGAAGAACTCAGACAGACAAGAAGGCCTTATTACATGAACAGTGTATACAGCTAGAAGAAAACAACAGAAGGTGAGACTAAAAATCTCTTCAGGAAAATTAAATATCAAGAGAACATTTAGCCAAAAGATGGGCACAATAAAGGACAGAAACTGTAGACATCTGGTAGACACTGAAGAGATCAAGAAGAGATGGAAATAATACATAGTAGAACTATATTAAAAAAAGCTCAATGAACCAGATAACTGAAGTGGGGCTTAAGAAGAATTTATTAGTAAAGACAATGGATGCAATGGAATTCCAGTAGAACTATTCAAAAACCCAAACGATGATGCCATCAAAGGTTGCATTCAGTATGTCAGCAAATCTGGAAGACCCAGCAGTGGCCACAGGACTGAAAAATCCTCATCCTAATTCCCAAGAAAAGTAGTACTAAAAAATGTGTTAACCATTGAACAATTGCACTCATCTCCCATGCTAGTAAGGTCATGCTTAAAATCTTGCATGCTAGGTTTCTGCATTATGCAAGCCAAGAACTTCCAGATGTTTAAGCTGGGATTAGAAAAGGCAGAAGAACCAGTGATTAAATTGTCAACATCTGCTAGATCATAGTGAAAGCAAGGGAATTTCAGAAAAATTACTACCTCAGTTTCACAGATTATGCCAAAGCAATAGAATGTGTGGGTCATGGCAAACCATGGAAACTTAAAGAGATGGGAATGCCAGACCATCTTACCTGTTTCCTATGAAACATATATATGGGTCAAAATGCAACAGTTAGAACCCTGTATGAAACAACTGATAGACTCAAGATTGAGAAAGAAATACTACAGGTCTGTTTCCTGTCACCCTGTTTGTTTAATCTATATGCTGAGCACATTATGAGAAATTTGTAACTGGATGAGTTACAAGTTGGAATCAAGATAGGCGGGAGAAACATCAACAACCTCAGATATTTGGGCATGATACCACAGGAGGAGAGTGAAATAGCCAGCTCAAAATTAAATATTAAAAAGAAAAAAATAAACAAACAACAACCAAAAAACTAAGATCATGGCAATCAGCCCCATTATTTCATGGGAAATGCAGGGAGAAAGCTGGAAATAGTGACAGATTTTCTGTTTGGGGGCACAAAAATCAATGTAGATTGTGACTGCAGCCATAAAATCAGACGAGATTTGTTTCTTGGCCAGGAAAGCTATGACAAACCTAAGCAGTGTGCTAAGAAGCAGAGACATTACCTTGTCGACAAAAGTCCATATGGTCAAGTCTATGGTCTTCCCAGTGGTCACCAGTGATTTTGAGAGCTGGACCATAAAGAAGAGAGACTGTAGAGGAATTGATGCCTTCAAACTGTGGTGCTGGAGAATACTCTTGAGAAATTATTGGACAATGAGGAGATCAAAGCAATCTTAAGGGAAATCAACCCTCAATATATATTGGAAAGACAGATACTGAAGCTGGAACTCCAGTATTTTGGTCATCTGATGTGAAAAACTGACTCATTGGATAAATCCCTGATGTTGGGAAAGTTTGAGGGTAGAAGAAGAAGAGGGAATCACAGGATAGGATGGCTGGATGGCATCACTGATGCTATGGACATGAACCTGGGCAAACTTTGGGCAATGAGGGACAGAGAGGACTATCATGCTGCAGTCCATGGGGTCACAAAGAGTCAGGCATGACTGGGTGACTGAACAACAATGAATGTTTTATTAGCAAAGCATTTTCTCAGATCAATAACTTAAACATCTTTACTAAGAAACTAGAAAAAAATAAGAACAAAATAAAATCAAATAAGCAACAAAAAGTAAATTACAAAAATTAAACAAATTCTTACATATTGAAAAAAAAGTAATAAACACTTTTCACAAACAAGCCTGACTAGCAACAACAACAACAAAAAATTCTAGTTGTGCTTGCATTTTATATAGTGATTAGTGAAGTATTCATTCTAAAGACATGAGATAAGTGTATAGAAGATCTGAGAAAACTTTTAGGATTTTCTTTTACCTCTGTAATGATGTGTGCAACTATGTATGTTTTTATGTATGTGGATAAGTTGAATTATCTTTGCACATTTTGTTTACTATTACATGCAAGAAATCAACAAGCCATAGGAAATATTCCTAATAACTAGTTATGGAGTTTCTAATATTTGCCTTCTTCACATCTAATTTCTTTATTAGTATATATATTTTTTTAATCCACAATCTGTGTTATTTTTGAAGATTCTTTAGGTAATAGTGGAAGACAGAATAAAAAGAATCATTTTGTACTTTGGATAAACAGATTTGTGTCTAATTTTTGTAACTTAAATTATGGCATAGCAAAATAATTGTCCATGACTTTAAAATTGATAATCAACTCACTTTGAGTTGGAGAGATTATTCTACACGAGTAGGCCCAATATAATCACAAGGTTTCCTATGAGTGGAAGAGGGAGATGGGAGAGAAATACTTGGCCCAACTTTGACGACTTTTTCAAGGAAGAATGAGATTTGAGCCAAGGCTCTCATGCTGGAAAAAATAAGGAAATGCATTCTTCCATAAAACCTTGTGAAGAGGCTGCAGCCCCATAAAGAAGGATTGCAGTCCATCTGCTAATCTCGGTTTAACCCCTATATTAGACTCTGACCTCCATAAGGTGAGACAATAAAATTTCTTTGTTTTAAATCATTGTTTGCTGTAACTGATTACAGCAGCAACAGTAAGTTAATATACTAATCATATCACAAGATAGGTGTCTAATTTATCACTCATCCAAAAACTTCAACTCTTTTGTCTCTTTGTTTGGATATTTGACATTGTAGGCATGCATAGGATTTCTATTCATGTGTGTATGGAGGAGTGCAGCCAATTCACACAAAAATAGCGCAGAGGAAAGGCACACATTCATTTATTCAGTTCAGTTCAGTTCAGTTCAGTCGCTCAGTCCTGTCCGACTCTTTGCAACCCCATGAATTGCAGCACACCAGGCCTCCCTATCCATCACCATCTCCCGGAGTTCACTCAGACTCATGTCCAT
>SJYX01020555.1:188313-217134 GCA_006410675.1 Oreotragus oreotragus | reverse complement strand
AGTTTCAGGCTTTAGCATCATTCCTTCCAAAGAAATCCCAGGGTTGATCTCCTTCAGAATGGACTGGTTGGATCTCCTTGCAGTCCAAGGGACTCTCAAAAGTCTTCTCCAACACCACAGTTCAAAAGCATCGATTTGTCAGCGCTCAGCTTTCTTCACAGTCCAACCCTCACATCCATACATGACCACAGGAAAAACCATAGCCTTGACTAGGCGGACCTTAGTCAGCAAAGTAATGTCTCTGCTTTTGAATATACTATCCAGGTTGGTCATAAGTTAAATTTAATTTAATATTTTAAAAGCAAATACGATTAAAAGATTATTTACTTTGAAGATATCATGAAATGAACAATAATGGCATAAGAACTTACAATTTTTTATGTTATAGGCTCAATAAAGATGTGATCATGAAAAAGAACAAGAATAAATGAAGGTGAAAATTTAGGGAGGGGGAAAGGCAGCTTAAGCTATAAAACTGTGCATAACTGGTGAGCATTTAGGACATTGATTGATGAACTGTAGAACTTCTGGCTTAGCAGGAGTATTAGATGAAAGCAGCTGAGCTTTGCAAATTTGTAATCTCCTCATAGAAAAACAGGGGAAAGACATCTCAGCATAATAAGAAGACTGATCATTTAAAGACTTGAGACTTGATCCATTTGTCCTTGTAATTTGAAAGCTAATTCAAATACTGATCTGATATACTGTGTTAACAATCATTGCTAATTATCATAGCACATCTAGCATTCTTTTACTAAATTATTCAGTAATTTTTGGACTTTCTCTTTACAAACCAGATAAGGTTTAATTTCAACCTTAGAATAGTTTCCTCTGAGAAAATTTCCCCCCTTACACTTTTGGAACAGGATTTTGTTGAAACCTATATGCTGTCATCTCAGAGAATATGTTAAATGCAGTTTGCATTGGAATATCAGTGAACAGCTTTAATCATCAGTTTTGCTAAATTTCCTCCCTCTCCAATTATATCCTCTTATACATTTCCCATGAAGTTTATCTTTGCTATGAAGGTTAATGCCCTCTGATACTTCTGTACTCTCATCTATGCAATTCAATATTTGAAAAAAAAAAATCAATTCTCATTGACTCCATCATAGATATTCATAGCTGAGGTTCATAAATTATAATTATTATGACAATGGGTCTGTATTGTTTTCAAAATATGCAGTGATTATCTGTTTAGTTGACTGATTGGTTTTATTACTGAATCTCATTATAATTTTTTGTTCCATATCAAGATACATATACTGCTTTTTCATTTTACTTAATGATTGATATCAACACAAAGATGACAGGATACATAATTTGGATATATATATGGAACTGTTACAGAATTATGTGCAGAACTAGAAATGAAATTAAAATTTTGGTCTTTCAATACTCTATGAACATGGTATATTTCCCTATTTTTGTCATGTTTGATTTGCTTCATCAGTGTTTAATATCTTTCTATATATAAGTATTTTGTTTCCTTAGGTAGATTTATTCCTAAGTATATTATTCTTTTTATTACAAAGGTGAATGGAATTGTATCCTTAATATTTTTTTCTGTTTTCTCATTGTTAGTGTATAGGAATGCAAGGGATTTCTGTGTTAATTTTATATCCTGCAATCTTACTATATTCATTGATTAGCTCTAGTAATTTTGTGATGGTGTGTTTAGGGTTTTCTGCGTAGAGGATCCCACTTCCCTGGTGGCTCAGAGGATAAAGTGCCTGCCTGCAATGCAGGAGACCTGAGTTTGATCACTGTGTTAGGAAAATTCCTCTGGAGAAGGAAATGGCAACCCACTCCGGTATTCTTGCCTGGAGAATCCCATGGAGAAAGGAGCCTTGTAGGCTACAGTCAATGGGGTCGCAAAAAGTCAGACACAACTTCACTTTCACTTTCACATAGAGGAACATGTCATCTGCAGACAGTGAGAATTTTAGTTCTTCTGTTCCAATCTGGATTTCTTTTATTCCTTTTTCTTCTGTGATTGCTGTGCCTAAAACTTCCAAAACTATGTTGAATAGTAATAGTGAGAGTGGGCACCCTTGTCTTGTTCCTGACTTTAGGGGAAATGCTTTCAATTTTTCACCATTGAGGATAATGTTTGCTGAGGGTTTATAAAATATGGCTTTTCTTATGTTGCAGTATATTCCTTCTATCCCTGCTCTCTGGAGGGTTTTTAATTATAAATGATGTTGAATTTTGTCAAAGGCTTTCTCTGCATCTATTGAGATAATCATATGGTTTTTATCTTACACTTTGTTAATGTGGTGTATTTCATTATTGAAGAATCCTTGCATCCCTGGGATAAAGCCCACCTGGCCATAATGTATGACCTTTTTAATATGCTGTTGGATTCTGTTTGCTAGAATTTTGTTAAGAATTTTACATCTATTATCATCAGTAATATTGGTCTGTAGTTTTCTTTTTTTCTGGCACCTTTGTCTGGTTTTGGTATTAGAGTGATGGTGGCCTCATAGAATGAGTTTAGCAGTTTACTTTTCTCTGTAATTTTCTGGAAGAGTTTGAGTAGGATAGGTATTAGCTCTTCTCTAAATTTTTGGTATAATTAAGCTATGAAGCCGTCTGGTCCTTGGCTTTTGTTTGTTGGAAGATTTCTGATTACAGTTTTGATATCCATGCTTGGGATGGGTCTGTTAAGATTTTCTATTTCTTCGTGGTTCCATTTTGGAAAGTTATATTTTTGTAAGAATTTTTCCATTTCTTCCAAGTTGTCCATTTTATTGGCATATAGTTGCTGATAGAAGTTGCTTATGATCCTTTATATTTCTGTGTTCTCTGTTGTGATTTCTCCATTTTATTTATAATTTTGTTGATTTGATTCTTCTCCATTTTTTCCTTGATGAGTCTGGCTAATTATTTGTCTATATTATTTATCTTCCAAAAGAACCAGCTTTTGGATTTGTTGATTTTTGCTATGGTCTTCTTTGTTTGTTTTTCATTTATTTCTGCCCTAAATTTTATAATTTCTTTCCTCCAGCTAATCCTGGGGTTCTTCATTTCTTGTTTTTCTAGTTGCTTTAAGTGTAAAGTTAGGTTATTTATTTTATTTTTTCTCCTGTTTCTTGAGGTAAGCTTGTATTGCTATGAAACTTCCATTTAGCACTGCTTTTACTGAATTCCATAGGTTTTGGGTTGCTGTGTTTTCATTCGTTTCTATGCATATTTTGATTTCTTTTTTGATTTCTTCTGTGATTTGTTGGTTATTCATAAGAGTGTTGTTTAGCCTCCATATATTTGTATATTTAATATTTTTTTTCCTATAGTTGACATCTAATTTTACTACATTGTGATCAAGAAAATAGGCTGGAGATGATTTCAATTTTTTTAGTTTACCAAGGTTAGATTCATGGCTCAGGATGTGATCTATCCTGGAGACATTCTGTGTGCATTTGAGAAAAAAAGTGAAATTCATTGTTTTGTGGTATAGTGTCCTATGGATATCAACTAGGGGTCACTGGTCCATTGTATCATTTAAAGTTTGTCTTTCCTTGCTAATTTTCTGTTTAGTTGATCTATCCATAGGTGTGAGTGAGGTATTAAAGTCTCTCACCATTATTGTGTTAGTTAATTTCCCCTTTCATCCTTGTTAGCATTTGCCTTACATATTCCAGTGCTCTTATGTTGGGTGCTTATATATTTTTAATTTTTATATCTTCTTCTTGGATTGGTCCTTTGATCATTATGTAGTGTCCTTCTTTGTCTCTTTTCACAGCCTTTGCTTTAAAATCTATTTTATCTGATATGAGTATTGCTACTCTTGCTTTCTTTTGGTCTCCATTTGCATTAAATATTTTTTTCCATCCGTTCATTTTCATTCTGTATGTGTCCCTTGTTTTGATGTGGATCTCTTGTAGACAACATATATATTGGTCTTGTTTTTATATCCAATCAGTCAGGTTTTGTCTTTTGGTTGGGGCATTCAACCTATTGATAAGTATGAGACCATTGCCATTTACTTTATCGTTTTGGGTTCGAGTTTGTACACCTTTTCTGTGTTTTCTGTCTAGAGAAGATCCTTTAGCATTTTTTGGAGAGCTTCTTTAGTGGTGCTGAATTCTCTGAGCTTTTGCTTGTCAGTAAAGCTTTTGATTTCTCCTTTATATTTGAATCAGATCCTTGCTGGGTATAGTAATCTGGATTGCACGTTTTTCTCTTTCATCACTTTAAGTATGTCCTGCCAGTTCCTTCTGGCCTGAAGAGTTTGTATTAAAAGATCACCTGTTATCTTTATGGGAATCCCCTTGTGTGTTGTTGTTTTTCCCTTGCTGCTCTTAGTATTTGGTCTTTGTGTTTGATCTTCATTAATTTGCTTAATATGTGTCTTGGGGTGTTTCACCTTGAGTTTATCCTGTTTGGGACCCTCTGCTTTTCTTGGACATGGGTGGCTAATTTCTTCCCCATTTTCAGGAAGTTTTCAAATATGATCTCCTCAAATATTTTCTCATGGCCTTTCTTTTTATCTTCTTCTTCTAGGACTCCTATGATTCAAATGTTGGGGCACTTAACATTGTCCCAGAGAACTCTGAGGTTGTTCTCATTTCTTTTAATTCTTTTTTCTTTTCCCTCTCTGCTTCACTTATTCTCCCCATTCTATTTCCCACCTCGCTTAGCCTATCTTCTGGCTCAGTTATTCTACTGTTGGTTGCCTCCAGAGTGCTTTGGTCTCAGTTATTGCATTATTCATTATTGAGTCACACTTTTTTAGTTTTTCTAGGTCCTTGTTAAACATTTCTTGCATCTTTTGAACCCTTGTCTCCAGTCTATTTACCTGTAACTCCATTTTTTTTTCAAGATTTTAGAACATTTTTATTATCATTATTCTGAATTCTTGTTCAGGTAGACTCTCTATCTCTTTGGTTTGGTTTGGTGGGCACTTATTATGTTCCTTTACCTGCTGAATCTTTCTCTGCCTTTTCTTTTTGAGGAGATTGCTGTGTTTTTGGGGTGGCCTTTCTGTATGCTGGAGGTTTGTGGTTCATCTTTATTATGGAGTTTCCTCTCTGTAGGTGGGGTTACACGAGTGGCCTGTCAAGCTTTCCTGGTTAAGGGAGCTTGCCTCAGAGTTCTGATGAATGGAGCTGCGTCTCTTCTCTCTGCAACACAATGAAGTGTCCAGAAGTGAGTTTTGAGGTGTCTATGGGCTTGGTGTGAGTTTTGGCTGCCTGTATTTTAATGCTCAGGGATTTTTTTTCAAGATTTTAGAACATTTTTATTATCATTATTCTGAATTCTTGTTCAGGTAGACTCTCTATCTCTTTGGTTTGGTTTGGTGGGCACTTATTATGTTCCTTTACCTGCTGAATCTTTCTCTGCCTTTTCTTTTTGAGGAGATTGCTGTGTTTTTGGGGTGGCCTTTCTGTATGCTGGAGGTTTGTGGTTCATCTTTATTATGGAGTTTCCTCTCTGTAGGTGGGGTTACACGAGTGGCCTGTCAAGCTTTCCTGGTTAAGGGAGCTTGCCTCAGAGTTCTGATGAATGGAGCTGCGTCTCTTCTCTCTGCAACACAATGAAGTGTCCAGAAGTGAGTTTTGAGGTGTCTATGGGCTTGGTGTGAGTTTTGGCTGCCTGTATTTTAATGCTCAGGGATATGTCCCTGCGTTGGTGGGGAATTACCTTGGTATGTCCTGCTTTGAACCTTGTTGGCTCTTGGGTAGAGCTTGGTTTCAGTGTAGGTATGGAGGTTTTAGGATGAGCTCTTGTTGATTAATATTCTCTGGATTCAGGATTTTTCTGGTATTCCCAAGTTTTGGATTTAAGCCTCCTGCCTCTGGCTTGCTGTCTTATTCTTACAGTAGTCTAAAGACTTCTCCATCCATGCAGCACAGATGACAAAACATCTAAGTTAATGGTGAAAAAATTCTCCACTTGCGGGATGCCTAGAAAGGTTCACAGTTACACAGAGAAGAGAGGAGGGAGGAGGGAGATAGAGGTGACCAGGAAGAGAAGAGGGGGAATCAAAAGGGGCGAGAGCAATCTAGGAATCTAGCAATCTAGCCAGTGATCAATTCCCTATATGCTCTCCACAGCCTGGAACACTCAGAGAGGTTCACAAAGTTACACAGAGAAGAGAAGAAGGAGGAAGGAGATAGAGGTGACCAGGAGGAGAAGAGAGAAAGTCTAAAGGAGGGAGACCAGTCTAGCTGAGAAACACTTCCCTAAGTGTTCTCCACAGAACACACAAAGAGATTCACAAAGTCAGGCAGAGAAGAGAAGGGGGAGGGAGGAGAGAGAGGTGATCTGGGGGAGATAAATGAGAGTCAAAAGGGGAAATAGCAATCAAAACAGTAATCTCACTTGTAGGTAAAACTGAGTACTGAAGATTGGATTCTTAAAGGTACAAAATTGATAACAAATACCCAAAATCAAGATTAAAAATCTAGAGTAGAGGTTAAACTCTAAAAAATACAATATTAAACAAATCACAAATATTATAAAACCATATATATATATTTGAAATTTGATTTTGAAATAGGGTATTTTTATTTATTTTTTTTTGTATTTATTTATTTTTTACACGAACTCCCAAACATGAATCCTCCTCCCGCCTCCCACCCTACATCATCCCTCCAGATCATCCCCATACACCAGCCCCAAGCATCCTGCATCCTGCATTGAACATAGACTGGCAATTCATTTNGATTTTGAAATAGGGTATTTTTATTTTTTTTTTTTGTATTTATTTATTTTTTACACGAACTCCCAAACATGAATCCTCCTCCCGCCTCCCACCCTACATCATCCCTCCAGATCATCCCCATACACCAGCCCCAAGCATCCTGCATCCTGCATTGAACATAGACTGGCAATTCATTTCTTACATGATAGTATACATATTTCAATGCTATTCTCCCAAATCATCCCACCCTCTCCCTCTCCCTCTCCTTCTCCCTCAGAGTCCATATGTCCGCTCTACACATCTGTATCTCTTTAAAAGGTAATAGTAGGTTATGAAAATGAAAATTAAAGGAGTAATAAAGAACTTAAAAATTAAAAAAAATTAAAAAATAACAATAGTAAAATACATCTAGGTATTTCTCTAGAGCTGTTGAGGGTAGTGTGGCGTTAATTCAGTTTCAGATAATTCCTTGTTCCAGCTCATACTTCTTCTCATGGTATATAGTCCCCTTCCAATATAGTCAATGCTAACTACAGTGTTTTAATCCTTTGTTCTTATCATTTCCAAAGCAGATCCTTCTTCTTTGCTTATTTTCTTTCCTCTGTTTGCAGGTCTCTTCAGTGTCTAATTTTTTCCCTGACTCAAGGAGCCAAAGGTGATCACTTATTTAGGCTAACTTGTTCATTTGTTCTGTGGTAAGGGAGGAACACTGTAAACAAACATCACTAGCATGCATGGGGAGTGCTCACAGTGTCTGGGACACACTAGGTGCCCCCACTCATGGTCATACTTTTCCAATGTACAGTGCTCAGGCTCTAGGTTGCTCTGCAGGGGAACTGTCCAATGCAGGCCCTGGGTTGAGTGTACTTCCCAGGTCTAAGCCACTCAGGTTCAGGTTCTCATGTCTCCACAAAATCACAGACTTGGTTTGCCTGCGTTTTGTGCTGTTCCCAGGTCTGAGCAGCTCAGGCAACCAGGTGTTTGGTGAATGCACTGTCCCAGGTGGGCGGTGCATTTTGTCACCTCCCTGGTCCCAGCCATTTGGTTTCCTGGGTGTGCAGCGAGAGCACCACCTCAGGTGTGCCATGTGTCTCCTCTGGGGAGCTGATCTCAGGCTGTGACCCTCCTGGCACATGTCAGCTGTCCAAATTCCCAGGCAGACTTGGTTAGCAACTGAGAGCCTGCTCACAATTTGGTGAAGGATGCCTCTTTGGGGCCGAGATTGCCCCTTGCCTTCCATTTCTGGCTGTCGACTGCCTGCCTCTCTGCCTCCAGCAAAGGAGGGGCCGGTTCCCAGCCAGTTAGCTCTCCCCTGGTATTCTCTCAGTCCTTTTCTTTGTGAACAGGCCAGGCTCTCCTTTCAGTTCAGTCAGTTCAGTCGCTCAGTCATGTCAGACTCTTTGCAACACCATGGATTTCAGCATACCAGGTCTCCCTGTCCATCACAAAATCCTGGAGTTTACTCAAACTCATATCCATTGAGTCAGTGTTGCCATCCCAACCATATCATCCTTTGTCTTCCCCTTCTTCTCTCGCCTTCAGTCTTTCCCAGCATCAAAGTGAAAGTGAAAGGCACTCAGTTTTGTCCAACTCTTTGCGACCCCATGGACTATAGCCATAGAATTCTCCAGGGCAGAATACTGGAATGGGTAGCCTTTCCCTTCTCCAGTGGGTCTTCCAAACCCAGGAATCAAACCAGGGTCTCCTTCATTGCAGGTGGATGTTTTACCAACTGAGCCCAGCATCAGTGTCTTTTCAAATGAGTCAGCTCTTTGCATCAGGTGGCCAAACTATTGGAGTTCCAGCTTCAACATCAATACTTCCAAGGTACATTCAGGACTGATTTCCTTTAGGAGGGACTGAATCTCCTTTAAGTCCAAGGAACTCTCAAAAGTCTTCTCCAACATCATAGTTCAAAAGCATCAATCCTTTGGCGCTCAGCTTTCTTTACAGTCCAACTCTCACATCCATACATGACTACTGGAAAAAACCATAGCCTTGACTAGACAGACCTTTGTTGGCAAAATAATGTCTCTGCTTTTTAATATGCTGTCTCAGTTGGTCATAACTTTTCTTCCAAGGAGTAAGCGTCTTTTTATTTCATGGCTGCAGTCACCACCTGAAGTTATTTTGGAGCCCCCACCCACAAATAAAGTCTGCCACTGTTTCTGCTGTTTCTCCATCTATTTGCCATGAAGTGATGAGACCAGATGCCAGAATCTTTATTTTCTGAATGTTGAGGTTTAAGCCAACTTTTTCACTCTCTTCTTTCACTTTGATCAAGAGGCTCTTTACTTCTTCTTCACTTTCTGGCTTAAGGGTGGTGTCATTTGCATATCTGAGGTTATTGATATTTCTCCCAGCAATCTGATTCCAGTTTGTGCTTCAAATGTCTCTGCTTTTTAATATGCTGTCTCAGTTGGTCATAACTTTTCTTCCAAGGAGTAAGCGTCTTTTTATTTCATGGCTGCAGTCACCACCTGAAGTTATTTTGGAGCCCCCACCCACAAATAAAGTCTGCCACTGTTTCTGCTGTTTCTCCATCTATTTGCCATGAAGTGATGAGACCAGATGCCAGAATCTTTATTTTCTGAATGTTGAGGTTTAAGCCAACTTTTTCACTCTCTTCTTTCACTTTGATCAAGAGGCTCTTTACTTCTTCTTCACTTTCTGGCTTAAGGGTGGTTTCATCTGCATATCTGAGGTACTGATATATATATATATATATATATATATATATACATTTTTTTTCTTCCTGCTAATGTTGCCCTCTGAGATTCCAAAATTCCCCACAGACTTGCTGATTAAAGGATTTCCTGGTGTTTGGAAACCTCTCCTTCATGATTCTATCCCTGGGACAGGTCTCTGTCCCTAATTTTTTTGTCTTTCTCTCTCTCTCTCTCTCTTTTTTTTTTTCCTTTTTTTAGTAGAAACTGAGCTGCCTTACTGGGTGTCTGGTGTCCTGAGCCAGCATACAGAAGATGTTTTGTAAAATTTGCTCAGCATTCAAATGATCCTTTGAAGAATTTGTGGGAGAGAAAGTGGTCTCCCCATCCTGCTCATCTGCCATCTTAGGATTGTCCTCTCATAGATTTGCTTTTAAACAACTTACATAAATTATTTATCTTGTTTTCTATAAATGTTTAGGTTGAGCTTGAATTTTCATTTTATAAAATTTGCTCAGCATTCAAATGATCCTTTGAAGAATTTGTGGGAGAGAAAGTGGTCTCCCCATCCTGCTCATCTGCCATCTTAGGATTGTCCTCTCATAGATTTGCTTTTAAACAACTTACATAAATTATTTATCTTGTTTTCTATAAATGTTTAGGTTGAGCTTGAATTTTCATTTTATAAAAGTATGACAATATAAATTACCATACTTACACCAACTTTGATACTAATAAATATACCTTTAGTTTACCATTGAATATTTTAGTTAGCATGATAATAAATTTATTTTATGGTTTCCTTCTGTAAAGTAATGTCTTATATGCACTTGTCTGTCCCTCAGTTCAGTTCAATTCAGTCGCTCAGTCGTGTCTGACTCTTTGCGACTCCATGAATTGCAGCACGCCAGGACTCTCTGTCCATCACCATCTCCCGGGATTCACTCAGATTCACGTTCATTGAGTATGTAATGCCATCCAGCCATCTCATCCTCTGTCGTCCCCTTCTCCTTCTGCCCCCAATCCCTCCCAGCATCAGAGTTTTTTCCAATGAGTCAACTCTTCGCATGAGGTGGCCAAAGTACTGGAGTTTCAGCTTTAGCATCATTCCTTCCAAAGGAATCCCAGGGTTGATCTCCTTCAGAATGGACTGGTTGGATCTCCTTGCAGTCCAAGGGACTCTCAAGAGTCTTCTCCAACACCACAGTTCAAAAGCATCAATTCTTCAGTGCTCAGCCTTCTTCATGGTCCAACTCTCACATCCATACATGACCACAGGAAAAACCATATCCTTGACTAGATGGACCGTAGTCGGCAAAGTAATGTCTCTGCTATTGAATATACTACCTAGGTTGGTCATAACTTTTCTTCCAAGGAGTAAGCATTCTTTTAATTTCACGGCTACAGTCAACATCTGCAGTTATTTTGGAGCCCCAAAAAATAAAGTCTGACACTGTTTCCACTGTTTCCCCATCTATTTCCCAGGAAGTGTTGCGATCAAATGTCATGATCTTCATTTTCTGAAAGCTGAGCTTTAAGCCAACTTTTTCTCTTTCCTCTTTCACTTAGATCAAGAGGATTTTTAGTTCCTCTTCACTTTCTGCCATAAGTGTAGTGTCATCTGCATATCACAGGTTATTGATAGTTCTCCCAGCAATCTTGATTCCAGTTTGTGTTTCTTCCAGCCCAGCATTTCTCATGATATACTCTGCATAAAAGTTAAATAAGCAGGGTGACAACATACAGCCTTGATGTACTCCTTTTCCTATTTGGAACAAGTCTGTCATCCCATGTCCAGTTCTAACTGTTGCTTCCTGACCTGCATACAGATTTCTCAAGAGGCAGGTTAGGTGCTCTGTTATTCCCATCTCTTTCAGAATTATCCACAGATTATTGTGGTTCACAGGGTCAAAGGCTTTGGCATAGTCAATAAAGCAGAAATAGATGCTTTTCTGGAACTCTCTTGCCTTTTCCATGATCCAGGGAATGTTGGCAATTTGAACTCTGGTTCCTCTGCCTTTTCTAAAACCAGCTTGTACATCATGGAGTTTACAGTTCACGTATTGCTGAAGCCTGGCTTGGAGAATTTTGAGCATTACTTTACTAGCATGTGAGATGAGTGCAATTGTGTGGTAGTTTGAGCATTCTTTGGCATTGCCTTTCTTTGGAATTGGAATGAAAACTGACCTTTTCCAGTCCTGTGGCCACTGCTGAGTTTTCCAAATTTGCTGACATATTGAATGCAGCACTTTCAAAACATCATCTTCCAGAATGTGAAACAGCTCAACGGGAATTCCATCACCTCCACTAGCTTTGTTCTTAGTGATGCTTTCTAAGGCCCACTTGACTTCACATTCCAAGATGTTTGGCTCTAGATTAGTGATCACATTGTTATTATTATCTGGGTCTTATATATCTTTTTTGTACAGTTCTTCTGTGTATTCCTGCCACCTCGTCTTAATATCTTCTGCTTTTGTTAGGTCCATACCATTTCTGTCCTTTATCAACTCCACCTTTGCATGAAATGTTCCCTTGATATCTTTAATCTTCTTGAAGAGATCTCCAGTCTTTCCCATTCTGTTGTTTTCCTCTTTTTCTTTACATCAATCACTGAAGAAGGCTTTCTTATCTCTTCTTGCTATGCTTTGGAACTCTGCATTCAGATGCTTATATCTTTCTTTTTCTCCTTTACTTTTTGCCTCTCTTCTTTTCACAGCTATTAACGGCCAAGACGAGCTACTCCACGTCCGAAGCCCGGGGTGGTGGCGGAGAAGAGCTACCCCATATCCGAAGTTGGGGCAGCGGCCGAGAGGAGCTACCCTGCGTCCGAGGTCAGGGGCAGCAGCCAAGAGGAGCTACCCCACGTCCGAGGTCAGGGGTGGCCAAGAGGAGACACCCCGCGGCCGAGGTCAAGGGCGGCTGGGAAAAGCCACTTTGCACCAGAGGTCAGGGGTGGTGACCCTGAGGAGCCACCCTGAGCCCCAGGCCAGGGGAGGTGGCTGGGAAGAGCCACTCACGCCTGAGGCCAGGGCCAGCGGCTAGGAGGAGCAACCCTAGGAGTGGTGGCTGCGAAGGTGCAGAAGGGCCTGGAGGAGCTATCTCATGTTGAAGGTCAGGAATGGGGGCAGTAAGGAGATACCCCTCATCCAGGGTAAGGAGCAACAGCTGTACTTTGCTGGAGTAGCTGTGAAGAGATACCCCACACCCAAGGTAAGAGAAACCCAAGTAAGATGGTAGGTGTTGCAAAAGGGCATCAGAGGGCAGACACACTGAAACCATACTCACAGAAAACTATTCAATCTAATCACACTAGGACCACAGCCTTGTTTAACTCACTGAAACCAAGCCATGCCTGCAGGGCAAACCAAGACGGGCAGGTCATGGCGAAGTCTGACAGAATGTGGCCCTCTGGAGAAGGAAATGACAAGCCACATTAGTATTCTTGCCTTGAGAACCCCATGAACAGTATGAAAAGGCAAAATGATAGGATAACAAAGTAGGAACTCCCCAGGTCAGTAGGTTCCCAGTATGCTACTGGAGATCAGTGGAGAAATAACTCCAGAAATAATGAAGGGATGGAGCCAAAGCAAAAACAATACCCAGTTGTGCATGTGACTGGTGATAGAAACAGGATCCAATGCTGTAAAGAGCCATATTGCATAGGAACCTGGAATGTCAGGTCCATGAATCAAGGCAAATTGGAAGTGGTCAAACAAGAGATGGCAAGGGTGAACGTCGACATTCTAGAATCAGTGAGCTAAAATGGAATGGAATGGGTGAATGTAACTCAGATGACCATTATATCTACTACTGCAGGCAGGAATCCCTCAGAAGAAATGGAGTAGCCATCATGGTCAGCAAAAGAGTCTGAAATGCAGTACTTGGATGCAATCTCAAAAACGACAGAATGATCTCTGTTCATTTCCAAGGCAAGCCATTCAATATCACAGTTATCCAAGTCTATGCCCCAACCAGTAACGCTGAAGAAGCTGAAGTTGAATGGTTTTATGAAGACCTACAAGACCTTTTAGAACTAACACCCAAAAAAGATATCCTTTTCATTATAGGGGACTGGAATGCAAAAGTAGGAAGTCAAGAAACACCTGGAGTAACAGGCAAATTTGGCCTTGGAATGCGGAATGAAGCAGGGCAAAGACTAATAGAGTTTTGCCAAGAAAATGCACTGGTCATAGCAAACACCCTCTTCCAACAACACAAGAGAAGACTCTACACATGGACATCACCAGATGGTCAACACCGAAATCAGATTGATTATATTCTTTGCAGCCAAAGATGGAGAAGCTCTATACAGTCAANTCCTTTTCATTATAGGGGACTGGAATGCAAAAGTAGGAAGTCAAGAAACACCTGGAGTAACAGGCAAATTTGGCCTTGGAATGCAGAATGAAGCAGGGCAAAGACTAATAGAGTTTTGCCAAGAAAATGCACTGGTCATAGCAAACACCCTCTTCCAACAACACAAGAGAAGACTCTACACATGGACATCACCAGATGGTCAACACCAAAATCAGATTGATTATATTCTTTGCAGCCAAAGATGGAGAAGCTCTATACAGTCAACAAAAACAAGACCAGGAGCTGACTGTGGCTCAGATCATGAACTCCTTATTTCCAAATTCAGACTGAAATTGAAGAAAGTAGGGAAAACCACTAGACCATACAGGTATGACCTAAATCAAATCCCTTATGATTATACAGTGGAAGTGAGAGATAGATTTAAGGGAATAGATCTGATAGACACAGTGCCTGATGAACTATGGATGGAGGTTCATGACATTGTACAGGAGACAGGGATCAAGATCATCCCCATGGAAAAGAAATGCAAAAATGCAAAATGACTATCTGAGGAGGCCTTACAAATAGCTGGGGTGCTGCGATTCATGGGGTCGCAAAGAGTCGGACACAACTGAGCAACTGAACTGAGCTTGATAAATGTTGGGGAATGTTTACCCAAAATGGTGACTGTGATTTTCTTTTTTTTTTCACTTGATATTATCTTTAATTAAGTACAAAGACTTTTCCAATCACATCACATAGAGATCATTTTATCCACTGCTCTGCTTGGCTGCCAATCTTTTGTCTCTCTCCTCAGCAATGGTAAGGCAAATACCCTTTCCACAGGGAAGAGAGATCCACGGTTTTTTGCCTTTGCCAATAATGAAAATGTTTGAGAGCCGTGTGGCAAAGCTGTTGCCGTTCACATCTTTCATGTGAACTAAATCAAAAGAACCTGGATGTCTCTCCTGGTTTGTAATCACACCAATTCTTCCCAGGTTAGGCACCTCCAGTCACTATGTACAGGTTACCAGTGTCAAATTTGATGAAATCCGTAATCTTGCCAGTCTCCAAGTCAGTCTGAATGGTGTCATTCACCTTGATGAGGGGATCAGGGTAACGGATGGTATGAGCATCATGGGTTACCAGATGAGGGATTCCTTTTGTCCCCACAAATATCTTTCTTACTTTGCACAATTTATACTTGGTCTCCTCAGATGTAATACAATGAACAGCAAAGCGACCCTTGGTGTCATAGATCAAATGAAAATTCTCTGCAGTCTTATCAGTGCTGATGACATCCATAAAACCAGCTGCTGCTGCTGTTGTCTAAGTCACTTCAGTTGTGTCCGACTCTGTGTGACCCCATAGACAGCAGCAAGGCTTCCTCGTCCTTGGGATTCTCCAGGCAAGAAAACTGGAGTGGGTTGTCATTTCCTTCTCCAATGCATGAAAGTGTAAAGTGAAAGTGAAGTCACTCAGTCGTGTCCGACTCTTCGCGACTCCGTGGACTGCAGCCTACCAGGCTCCTCCATCCATGGGATTCTCCAGGCAAGAGTACTAGAGTGGGGTGCCATTGCCTTCTCCAATAAAACCAGCAGGGTAGGTTATATCTGTGCAGATTTTGCCATCAATCTTAATGAAATGCTGCATGCAAATCTTCTTTACTTCATCTCCTGTTAGGGCATACTTAAGTCTATTCCTTAGGAAGATGATTAGGGGGAGACATTCCCTTAGCTTGTGGGGGCCAGTAGATGGACGAGGGGCAAACACACCAGTCAGTTTATCCAGCATCCAGTGTTTTGGAGCTGCTATGCGTTTCAGGTGCTTCTTGGGACCCCAAGCCATGGCTGCGCTAGGCATGAAAAGAGGTGACGGTGATCTTCTAAGGGTTGGTTTGAAGCCTTTTATTATCATCACTCCTAGTTTTTGACAATAAAACTTCTGCATGTGGGAAAGGATAAGACATCTATCTTCTTTTTTCAAAGTGATATTAACTTATGAAGGTACACCTAAACTGAGGAGCAACTGGAACACACACCCATTGGATGAATCAGAAAATTGATAGCAGATTAAGTGAAATACTCCTAGTGATTCTGAGGTTCTTGTTTATTTGACTAGAGGTGCACTGAATATACATTTGGGCAAAATGCCAAATGACCACATCTTAAAGTCAATATTTTCCTGACGCTAAGGCCAAAGATAAATAACACTATAATATTAATGGAAAAAAATCTGGAATAGAAGAGTAAATTCAAAACATTATTGAAAAATGATTTTAAATATTTGTTTACAAATGAGGTTTTCACATTATAAAATTTTGACTTTATGATGCAGAAACGCTAATTTCTCAGCACTGTCAGTTCTGTGCACTGCTTGAAGAAAATGTTTTTGGAATAGTTTTTGACAGACTTTATTTTTTAGAGCAGTTTCAGGTTCACAGCAAAACTAAGTGGAAGATACAGAGATTTTTAAATATCCTTCCCACCTCCTTGCATGGATAGCCTCCCACATTATCCACACTCTGCACCCACAGTGGTACATTTGTTAAAAATCAGTCAACCTATATTGATACACGATTATCATCCAAAGTCCATAGTTTACATTAGAGTTCACTCTTGGTCTTGTACATTCCATAGGTTTGGACAAATGCATAATGACACATATCCATCATTAGAATATCAAAGAGAGTATTTTCACTGCTCTAAAAATTCTCTGAGCTCTTCATTCATTCCTCCTTATTCATTCTATTCATCCCTCACTCCCACCCCCAACTGCAGGCAACCAGTGATCTTTTTACTGTCTCCATAGTTTTGCCTTTTCCAGAATGTTATATACTTGGAATCCTACAACACATAGACTTTTCAGATTGACTTCTTTCACTTACTAATATGCATTTTAAGATTCTCCCATCTCTTCTTATGGCTTGATAGCTTATTTCTTTTTATCACTAAGCAGTATTCCATTGTCTAAATGTACCAGTTTATCTATTCACCTGCTACAAGACATTGTGCTTCCTTCCAAGTTTTGGAAATTATGAATAAAACTTCTATAAACATCTGTGTGCAGGTCTTTGTGTGAGGTTTTCAGCTTCTTTTGGTAAATACCAAGGAGCATGATTGCTGAATTATATGTATTTTTAGTTTTTGAAGGAACCACCAAACTATCTCCCAAAGTGGCTATACCATTTTGCATTCCCACCAGCAGTGATTGAGAATGCCTGTTGCTCCACATCCTTGCCAGCAACTGGTGTTGTCTGTGTTCTGAATTTTGGCCATTCTAATTGGTGTGTACTGGTATCTCATTATTATTTTAATTTGTATTTCCCTGATGATATATGATGTGTAACATCTTTTCATATGCTTATTTGCCATCTGTATATCTTCTTTGGTGAGGTGACTGTTAAGGTCTTTGGCTCATTTTTTAAAATCAGACCTTTTGTTTTCTTATAGTTTCATTTTAAGACTTTATGTTGGATAACAATCCTTTATCAAATATGTGTTTTGCAAATATTTTTTCCCAGTCTGTGGATCAACTATTCATTCTCTTGACAGTGTCTTTTGCAGAGCAGCAAAGTATTAATTTCAATGAAGTCCAACTTACTAATCCTTCCTTTTATGAATTGCGCCTTTGGAGTTTTATCTAAAGAGTCACTATCAAATCCAAGATCATCTAAATTTTCTCCTATGTTATATTCTAGAAGTTTTATAGTTTTACATTCTACATTTAGATCTGTGATTCGTTTTGAGCTAGTTTCTTGAAGAGTGTAAGGTCTGTGTCTAGATTCTTTCTTTGCATGTGGATGTCTGGTTGTTTCAGCACTATTTATTGAAGAGACTGTTTTTGCTCCACTGATTTCCCTTTGCTCCTTTATCAAAAATCAGCTGACTATTTTATGTAGATCTATTCCTGGGGTCTCTATTCTGTTCCATTGATCCATTTGTCTATTCCTTCACCAATACCACACTATCCTGATTATAGTAAGTCTTGAAGTCGGGTACTGTTAGTGCTCCAACATTTTTTTCTCCTTCAATAGTGTTGAATATTCTGGGTTTGTTTCCTTTCCATAAACTTTAGAATCAGTTTGTTGATATCCACAAAATAACTTGCTGAGGTTTTAGTTGGTTACATTGAATCTGCAGATCAAGTTGTGAAGAACTGATGACAATATTGAATCTTTCTATACATTAATATGGAATGTTTTTCCATTTATTTAGTTATTTGATTTCTATCATCAGAGTTTATAGTTTTCCTCATATAGATCTTGTGTATATTTTGTTAGGCTTATAACAAAGTTTTACATTTCTGGTGTGGTAATGTAAATGACATTGCATTTAAAATTTCAAATTCCACTTATTCATTGCTGGTATATAGGAAAGCAATTGACTTCTTTTGTATACTAATCTTGTATCCAGCAACCTTGCTATAATTGCTTATTAATTCTAGGAGTTCTCTTTTTTTTTGGTCTATACATTCAGATTTTCTACATAAACAATCATGTCATCTGGGACAGACAGTTTTATTTCTTCCTTTCCATTCTATATACCTATTATTTCCTTTCCTTGTCTTACTACATTTGCTAGGACTTGTAATGTTAAAAAACAGAGACAAGGAAGACATCTTGCCTTGTTCCTGTTCTTAGTGGGAAAGCTCTAAGCTGCTCACCATTAAGTGTGTTATTAGCTATAGGTTTTTTGTAGATGTTCTTTCTACAAAAGTTGAAGAAAGTTTCCCTCTGTTGTTAGTCTACTGAGATTTTTTATCATGTATGGATGTTGTTCAGTCACTCAGTCATGTCCGACTCTTTGTGACCCCCATGGACTACAGCATGCCAGGCTTCTCTGTCCTTCACCATCTCCCAGAGCTTGCTCAAAGTAATGTCCATCGAGTCAGTGATGTCATCCAACCATCTCATCCTCTGTTGTCCTCTTCTCCTCCTGCCTTCAATCTTTCCCAGCATCAGGGTCTTTTCTAATGAGTCAGGTGGCCAAAGTACTGGAGCTTCAGCTTCACTATCAGTCCTTCCAATGAATATTCAGGATTGATTTCCTTTAGAATTGACTGGTTTGATCTCCTTGCAGCCCAAGGGATTCTCAAGAGTCTTCTCCAACACCACAGTTCAAAAACATCAGTTCTTCAACACTCATCCTTCTTTATGGTCCAACTGGATTTTGTCAAATACTTTTTCTTCATCTATTGATATGATCACATGATTTTTCTTCTTTATCCTGTTGATGTGATGGGTTAAATAACTGATTTTTGAATGTTGAACCAGCTTTGCATACCTGGGATAAATCCCACTTGGCTGTGGTGTATAATTTATTTTATACATTGTTGCATTTGATTTGCTAATTTTTTGTTGAGGATTTTTGTATCTATGCTCATGAGAGCTGCTGATCTATACTTTTCTTTTAATATCTTTGTCTGGTTTCAGTATTAGAGTAATGCTCCTAATGCTGGTAATGCTGGGACTTCCCTGGTGGCTCAGAGGGTAAAAGCGTCTACCTATAATGTGGGAGACCCGGGTCTGATCCCTGGACTGGGAAGATCCCCTGGAGTGTAGGAAATGGCAACGAACTCCACTACTCTTGCCTTGAAAATCCCATGGGCGGAAGAGCCTGGTAGGCTGCAGTCCATGGGGTCGCAAAGAGTCAGACAAGATTGAGTGACTTCACTTTCACTTTCTTTTCTTTGGTCTCGCAGAATGAATTAGGAGGTTATTTCCTCTGTTTCTATCTTCTGAAAGAGATGGCAGAGAATTGGTATTAAATATTTGGTAGAATTCATCTGGGCCTAGTTAATAATAGAAAGGTTATTAATTATTGGTTCAATTTCATTAACAGATATAGGCCTATTCCGATTGTCTGTTTCTTCTTAATGTAAGTTTTCGTAGATTGTATCTTTCACGGAATTGGTCCACTTCATCTAGGTTATCCCATTTGTCAACATAGAGTTGTTGGTAGTATGCCTTTCTTTATTACCCTTTTAATGGCTATCAGATCTATGGTCCCTTCTTTTATTCTAGATATTAGTAATTTGTATCCTCTCTCTTTTTTTTCTTAATTAGCCTGGCTAGAGGCTTATCACTTTCATTGATCTTTTCAAGGAACCAGCTTTTGGTTTCAGTAATTTTCTTTATTGATTTCCTGTTTTCAATCTCATTGATTTCTCCTCTAATTCTTTTTTTTTTCTCTTCTGTTAACTTTGGGTTTAATTTGCATTTGTTTTTCTAGTATGCTAAAGTGGAAGCTTAGATTATTGATTTTACCTCTTCTTTTCTAATATATGCTTTCAATACTGTAATTTAGTACTGTAGTCTAAGCACTGCCTTTACTGCCTCTTACAAACTTTGATAAGTTAAATTTTCTTTTTAATTAAGTTCAAAATATCTTTAAATTTCTATTGAGATTTCTTCTTTGACCCATGTGTTATTTGGAAATGGGTTGTATTTTGGAATTTTCTATTTACCTTTTTTTGTCATTGTTATTGATTTTTACCTTAATTCCACTGTAGTTTGAAAGCATACATTGTATGATTTCTATTCTTTTAATATTAAGGTGTGGTTTTTGGCCCAGAATGTGATCTATCTTGGTGAATGTTCCTTGTGAGCTTGAGAATAAGGTGCATTCTGCTATTGTTTGATGAAGTAGTCCATAGATGTCCCTTATATTTAGCTGATAGATGGTGTTCTTGAATCTAACTTTGTTCTTACTGATTTTTTTGCCTGCTGGATCTATGTCTGATATAAGGGTGTTGATGACTCCAATTATGATAATGGGTTCATCTCTTTCTCTGTGCAATTTTATCTGTTTTTGCCTCACTGGTTTGATGCTCCATTATTGAGAACATACACATGAAGGATTGTTGTATCTTTTTAGAGAACTGACCCCTTTATCATTATGTAATGCCCCTCTTTATCCCTGATAACCTTGCTTGGTCTAATATCTGCTCTGTCTGAAATTAATATAGCTACGCCTACTTTATTTGATTAGTGTTAGCAAGGTATATCTTTCTCTTTCCATTTACTTTTTAAAAAATTAATTTAATTGGAGGCTAATTACTTTACAATGTTCCATTTACTTTTAATTAATATGAGTCTTCATATTTAAAGTGGGCTTCTTGTAGACAACATATAGTGTTGGGTCTTGTTTTTTATCTACTCTGACAATCTCTGTCTTTTAATTGTTGCATTTAGACTCAATATTCAAAGTGATTATTGATATAGTTAGACTGCGTGTGTGCTAAGTCGCTTCAGTCATGTCTGACTCTGTGTGATCCTCTTGACTGTAGCCTGCTTGGCTCTTCTGTCCAGGCAAGAAAACTGGACTGGGTTGTCATGCCCTTCTCCAGGGGATCTTCCCAACCCAGGGATCGAACCCAGGTCTCCTGCATTGCAGGCNATTATTGATATAGTTAGACTGCGTGTGTGCTAAGTCGCTTCAGTCATGTCTGACTCTGTGTGATCCTCTTGACTGTAGCCTGCTTGGCTCTTCTGTCCAGGCAAGAAAACTGGACTGGGTTGTCATGCCCTTCTCCAGGGGATCTTCCCAACCCAGGGATCGAACCCAGGTCTCCTGCATTGCAGGCAGATTCTTTACCATCCGAGCCACTATAGTTAGATTAATAGCCACCATATCTGTTATTGCTTTTTATTTGTTGTCATTGTTCTTTGTTTCTATTTTTGTCTTCTAATTTTTTGGCCTTTTGTGGTTTTCTTTGAACATTTTGTGTAATTCCATTTTCTCTCCTTTCTTAGCTTATCAGTTATGCTTTTTTAACTTTTGAAATTTATTTATTCATTTATTTCTGGCTGTGCTGGATCTTTGCTGCTGCGTGGGCTTCCTCTAGCTGTGGGGTCTACTTTCCAGTGGTGGTGTGCAGGTTTCTCATAGCAATGGCTTCTACTGTTGTGGAGCACAGGCTCTCAGGCACACAATAGTTATGTTGCATGGGCTCCGTATTTGTGGCTCCTGGGCTCTAGAGCACAGGCTCAGTAGTTGTGGCACACAGGCTTAGTTGCTCCATGGCATGTGGGATGTCCCCAGACCAGGGAGGGATCAAACCCGAGTCTGCTGCATTGGCAGGTGGATTCTTTACCACTAAGCCACTAGGGAAGCCCCAGTTATACTTTTTTTTTTTACTTTTTTCAGTGGTTTCCCTAGAGTTTGCAATATACATTTATGATGGATCCAAGTCCACTTCACTTTAAAATAAGATTTTACTGCTTCATAGGTAGTACAAATATCTTATAATAACAAAGCAATACTAATACACTCCTCTTGTCTTCCATATTATTGGTGTCATTTATCTCACTTATACATAAACATATATGTATCTCATTTTATTGCTCCTTGCTTCATTACACTTCATAGATATTGTATATTTTACAAATTGAAGATTTGTGCCAACTCTTCCCTGAGCAAGTCTATGGCACCATTTTCTCAATAGCATTTGTTTGTTTTGTGTCTCTGTGTCACATTTTGGTATCACAATATTTCAAGTTTTTCCATTATTATTATACTTGTTAAAATGATCTGTGATCAGTGATCTTTGATGTAGCTACTATGAGTTCCTGATGACTCAGATGATCATTAGCATTTTTTAGTAATGAAATATTTTTAAAGTATGTATACTGTTTTTCTAAGACATTATGCTGTTATACACTTAATAGTGCAGTATAGTGTAAACATAACTTTTTATTTTTTAAAATTATGTATTTGGCTTCACCAGGTCTTAATTGTGGCATGCAAGATCTTTAGCTGTGCCTTGTGAACTCTTAGTTGTGGCATGTGGGATGTAGTTCCCTGACCAGAGATTGAACCCAGGCCCCCTGCATTGAGAGTGTAGAGTCTTAGCTACCAGACCACTAGGGAAGTCCTAAGCTTTTATTTTTTAACATTAATTTTATATGTACTGGGAAAACAAAAAATCTGTGTGACTAGCTTTATTGTAATATCTGCTTTATTTTGGTAGTCTAGAATTGAACCCACAGTATGTCTGAGGTGTGCCTGTATACATACACACACACACACACACACACACACACAGAGGCATAATAGTTGAATACAGTGTTGCTATTATTAAGAATAATAAAAATTAAAGTTTTAATTTTACCTTCAATTATTCATATTCTGGTGTTCTTTCTTTCTTTATATTCATCTGAGTTTTTTACCTATATAATTTTCCTTTTCTTTAAAGAACTTCTTTTAACATTTCTTACAAGGCAGGTATACTGGCAATAAATTCCCTCAATTTTTGTTTGTTTGAGAAAGCTCAATTTCTCTTTCACTTTTTTTTTTTTTTGGTTGCACCGTGTGGCATGTGAAGTCTTAGTTCTTCAACCAGGGATGAACCCATGCCTTTTGCAGCAGAAGCATGGAGTCTTAGCCACTGGACAACCAGGGAAAGACAATCTCTTTCACTTTTGAAGGATTACTCTTGCAGAGTACAGAATTCTAGATTGGTGGTTTATTATTTTTTTCCACTCAACACTTTATTCACCCTCTTCTTGCTTGAAAGGTTTCTGAGAAGTTGGGTGTAAATCTTATCTTTACTTCTCTACAGGTAAAGCATTTTTTTTCCCATTAATTTCTTTCAAGAGTTTTTTTCCTTTAATTTTGTGTGATTTGGAAATAATATGTTTAGGTATAGTTTTTTGAGCATTTATCCTGTTTGATGTTTTCTAAGATTCCTGGGTCTGTGGTTTTGTGTCTAATACAGATTCATGTAAAGTCTCAGTAATTATTGTTTCAGATATTTCTTTTGCTCTTTTCTTTCTCCTCCTGGTATTCCCATTATGCAAATATTACATCTTTTGTAGTTGTTCCACAGTTCTTGGATATTGAAGGGGTTTGATCTTTTTTCTGCTTGCTTTTCAGTTTTGGAGATTTCTATTGAGACATCCTCAAGCTTAGAGATTCTTTTCTCAGCCAAGTCTAGTCTACTAAGAAGACCATCAAAAGCATTCTTCATTTTTGTTAGTGTTTTTGATCTCTAGCATTTTTTTTGGTTCTTTCTTTATTTGCATTGCCCATCTGTTCTTGCATACTGTCTACTTTATCCTTTAAAGCCCTTAGTATATTAATCATAGTTGTTTTAAATTGCTGGTCTGATAATTCCTACTTCCCTGTCATATCTGAGTTTAATTATGATCCTTGTTCTATCTTTTCAAGCTGTATTTGCTCTTTAGTGTCTTGTAAATTTTTTCTTGATAGGTAGGTGTGATGTACTGAGTAAAAGAAACTGCTGTAAATAGGCCTTTAGTGGTGTGGTAATAAGGTGTGGGGGAAGAGGAAGTATTCTGTAGTCTTGTATTAGATCTGTGAAAGAAGAATGCTGCCTGCCATATTAGTAAACAGAAGATGCCACCAAGCCATCAGCCACTGCAGCCACCCCCAACTGTGTACCCTGAGAGGATTCAGGATGGAGAAAAGCAAGACACTGGCCCTTAAGGTACACATCAAAGGAATGATATCAGTGAGCCCAAACTCTTGCATTTCCCCATACTTATAAAAGTACTCAATTCATAAACTTGAGATGTTTGTGGAGAAGGAAATGGCAAACCACTCTTGCCTAGAGAATCCCAGGGATAGAGGAGCCTGGTGGGTGGCTGTCTATGGGGTCACACAGAATCAGACATGACTAAAGTGACTTAGCAGCAGCAGCAGAGATGTTTGGTTTTCTTTATTTAAAAAAATATACTTATTTATTTTATTTTTGGTTTCACTGGGTCTTCATTGCTGCACACAGGCTTTCTCTAGTTGCAGCGAGTGAGGGTTACTCTTCGTTATGGTGCATGGGCTTCTCACCGTAGTGGCTTCTCTTATTGCAAAGCACAGGCTCTAGGGCATTCAGACTAATAGTTGCAGCATGAGCATCATTAGTTGTGACTCATGGGCTCAGAAGATGTGGTGCACCAGCTTAGCTGCTCCATGGCATGTAGAACCTTCCCAGACCAGGGATCTAACCTGTGCCCCCTGCATTAGCAGGCGGAGTCTTTTTTTTTAAATCTAATAAATTTTAATATTTGATATATTTCTTCTTACATACAGTCAGTCTTCCATTTGATAATTCATAAAGATGTTTTATGTTGACATTTAAGCAGTGAATTTGCTTCCCAGTTCCTCAGGAACCAAGCTTGTACTCAGGTTTAAATATGTTCAACATAGTATAGAGTACATTGTGTATTTTTGGTGCGTCTCCATAAGATTCACCAAGTTTAACATATGTCTTTATTCCCTGCCGGGAGCCAGCGTGAGAAACTCCGCCCATGGCAAAGGTCATGAGGAAGGAGGCTTGGCATACGCAAAGGCGTGATCAAGCCTCAGGAGACCCCCTGTTCCCGAGCATCTACCCCAAAACCAGAGTCTGTTTTTTGCTCTCACCTACACCTTTGTCTTTCCAGGGGGCTCGCCCCCATAACCGTTTCTCTCGGAGAAGGAGTAAACGTGCAGCTCCAAGTTAATAAAAATTCCTGGGCGTGACAAGAGTGTTTCAGCTTACAAACTCTGAAGGTTATCTAGCCTGCCTGTATAGGTTCGTCTGGGCGCATGTGATTGTTTACAGCCTCCCAACCTTGAGAGGCACAAGATGCTTTAAAACTTTCTAAATACAGACTCTTTTGAGAAGTTAGAAAATTATTAGTATAGTATAGTGGGTTGATTGGAAATTATATTGGTGAAGGGTTTTTTCATTTGTCGTGCCAATAATTATTGCTAATTCCCTGCCCTGGGTGTGACAAGGGTGTCTCAGGTCAAACCTCTCTGCTGACAGACTAGCTTGTGTGACAGCCTCTCAACCATAAACAGCACAGAGAGTTTGGAGTATTAGCATAGCACTTTTCTCATTGTTGAGTCAATGATTGCCGCCAGACCTCCATATCCTTAGGCACCTGGGAATATATTAATCAATGTATTTGGAATATAGAAAAGGAAATATAGTAGTTTTTGATGTTAGCAATACTAGACTTTTTGAGTTAATGAATTTTCTCTTTTGTTATAGATCACTGAACTTTGTTATAAATCACTGTGTCCTTGCTATGTAAAAATATAACTTTATCACTATCTTAAGACTAAATAGATCTTAAGGGGAATACTGGTGAAGGGTTTTCACTTGTTGACCCAATATTTGCTGCTAAATTTCCATATTCCTTGCCCTTATAATGAATATAACTAACATATAGGAGAAATAAGTATTAACCTTTAAGATTAATCATGTTAAACCTTAGGATAAGTAAATTCCTTTCTTAGTTGTGACTCACTACACCCTCACCCTATAGGAATACAACTTTATTTGGAGAGTGGCACCTGTTTTAAGAAAAAATTACCCCTGGAAAAAATAAGTTTTCTGGTTAACTGACTGTTATCAGAAAGGGCCGTAAAATGTCAGCAGCCCTCATGGCCATAAGATGATGTAAAACCCATAAGACCTTTGTATAATTTTATATGAAGCACCTGATTGTGACAAGGATCAGGTCTGCTGACCCCCACGTGATTCTGTATTCATCCCTATGTATAACAAAAAGTATATAAGCAAACCTGAAAAATAAAGAAATCGGATCAATTTCTGGAAAGACTGATTCCCCCGTGTCGTTTCTTTCTTGCTCCCCATTTTTCTGGCTGAATTCCCATCTGGGGTGTGGGTACTCACCAAGCCTGCTAATTCTGCCTGGGCTTCTAAGATCGGACCGGGGAGGCCTCAGTGCCTCCTCTCCTTCAGGAGAACAGAAAGACGCCTGTGGCCTACATAGGTGGTGATTGGTATTCCACGTAAACCAAGTTATTCAGCCTCTTTTTCTCCACTAACTTTCCTACTACACTATCAGTTTCTAATCTCTCTCTATATCTGTAACTAAATAAGTTTCTTCCTAGGACGCCTACTCCATCTCCCCTTCGAATTACCCTGGATCCACCGGGGCTGGACCCTGGCAATTCTCAGTACATTTTCCATTCTTATGCTGTTGATCATCTACTAATACAATAAGAAATCTAGTTTTGATTCTAATTGTAAATCACAAATGCTGTTTTTCTGCTGCTGTTGTTGACTTTTTTCCTTTAATTGATACTTCTGCTCAGCCATTTCTGATGCAAAGCTTGGAGTAGTTTATCTTAAGAGTCTTTCTTGTCTTTTTTCCCCCTATATTTAATCTTGCACCTGATCAGTTTAATGCATTGTCAGTAATGGTTATAATGCATAAGACAAAAGGTGTTCCATGCTAGAAATAGCATGCTTGTATAGTGAGACAATAAGGTCTCTCATTGTTTCCATTGTTTCCCCATCTATTTGCCATGGAGTGATGGGACTGGATGCCATTGTCTTCATTTTTTGAATGCTGAGTTTTAAGCTTTTTCACTCTCTTCTTTCACTTTCATCAAGAAGCTCTTTAGTTCTTCTTCTCTTTCTGCCATAAGGGTGGTGTNGCCATGGAGTGATGGGACTGGATGCCATTGTCTTCATTTTTTGAATGCTGAGTTTTAAGCTTTTTCACTCTCTTCTTTCACTTTCATCAAGAAGCTCTTTAGTTCTTCTTCTCTTTCTGCCATAAGGGTGGTGTCGTCTACATATCTGAGATTATTGATATTTCTCCCAGCAATCTTGATTCCAGCTTGTGCTTCAATCAGCCTGGCATTTAACATGATGTACTCTGGATAGAAGTTAAATAAGCAGGATGACAATATACAGCCTTGACGTACTCTTTTCCTAATTTGGAACCAGTCTGTTGTTCCATGTTCAGTTCTAGCCATTGCTTCTTGACCAGCAGGTGGACTCTTATCCATTGTACCACCAGGGAAATCCTGTCTGGTTTTCTTTAATTAATGGTAATTTTTTGATGTTCCAACTATGGGGTTTTTGTTGCAAAACTCCTATTTATCCTGGCTCCTCCCTTACCTCTTCAGAGCAGTCCCTTAGAGCTATCTGAGAGGCTGTCTTCCAGGTTTAAGTCCTCAGAAATTCCTTCAAATAACACATAATTCTCAACTTCTAGGTTGTACTTTTTTTTTTTTTTTAGTTGACAGATCTCAGACTCTAAGCAAGCCTGTCCCTGTGGACTGTGAACTTCACACGTCTTTCTCAGTTTTTTCCTACCCCCTCGGTGGTACAAGATGGCTTGAGTGGACTGGAGTTGGGTATTTCCTTTTTCCCAGGTGGAAGGCTAGAGTTGGCTGTATTTGAATATTTCCTTTCCCCAAGTCAGTTAGGCTCTGATAAAACCCCAGCAAGTTAGACTTTGGTTAAATAGTTTTTCCTGAGGGTGAGCTTGTTAAGAACAGAATACTCCTATGTATTTCCTTTTCCCCTCCCCTTACTGGAAGTAGGAGGGGATTGTTCTCTGACATTCACTGTAAGAACGTGATAGAGATCCAGTCTCACAAAAGTCTGGGGGACTCCTGATGGCTGGGTCTCCCTGCAGTTTAAAACCCTCAGACTGTCCACAATGAACCTTCAGTCATTGGTCAGTTACAGGTCAGGTTTCCCTGCCCAGCACTAGTTCTCTGCCCCACTGGGCCCAGACTAAATTGCCAACCCAAAGAATTGTGAACCAAATAAATGAAGTTTGTATTATTAAGCCAGTAAGTTTGGGGGCAGTTTTTTTCCCTAACATAGAAATAGAAAACTGATTCTGTAAATAAGTAAAACAAAAGCATAAATCCATTGTACTATCGAATTTTTTAAAATTCCAAGTTTTTTCTGCATGTCCAAGTGTATGATGCACACATTTTTAAAAATAGCACATATAATAGTATCACTAATCATTTTGTGCACAGTAGAATATAATTCAGAAAAAATGTTTTTCACTAATTTAATTTAGAACATGAACTCCTAATTGCCAAATTTAGACTTAAATTGAAAAAAGTGGGGAAAACCACTAGACCATTCAGGTATGACCTAAATCAAATCCCTTACAATTTTACAGTGGAAGTGAGAAATAGATTTAAGGGACTAGATCTGATAGACACAGTGCCTGATGAACTATGGATAGAGGTTTGTGACATTGTACAGGAGACAGGGATCAAGACCATCCCCAAGAAAAAGAAATGCAAAAAAGCAAAATGGCTGTCTGAGGAGGCCTTACAAATAGCTGTGAAAAGAAGAGAAGCAAAAAGCAAAGGAGAAAAGGAGAAATATACCTATTTGAATGCAGAGTTCCATAGAATAGCAAGGAGAGATAAGAAAGCCTTCCTCGGTGATCAGTGCAAAAAAAAAAAAAAA
>SJYX01020555.1:79815-179657 GCA_006410675.1 Oreotragus oreotragus | reverse complement strand
CTATGGTTTTTCCAGTGGTCATGTATGGATGTGAGAGTTGGACTGTGAAGAAAGCTGAGCGCCAAAGCATTGATGCTTTTGTAGTGTTGGAGAAGACTCTTGAGAGTCCCTTGCACTGCAAGGAGATCCAACCAGTCCATTCTAAAGAAGATGAGTCCTGGGTGTTCTTTGGAAGGAATGATGCTAAAGGTGAAACTCCAGTACTTTGTGGCCACCTCATGCAAAGAGTTGACTCATTGGAAAAGACCCTGATGCTAGGAGGGATTGGGGGCAGAAGGAAAAGGGGACGGCAGAGGATGAGATGGCTGGATGGCAGCTCGATAGACGTGGGTTTGGGTGAACTCTGGGAGTTGGTAATGGACAGGGTGGCCTGGCGTGCTGCAATTCATGGGGTCGCAAAGAGTCGGACATGACTGAGTGACTGAACTGAACTGATCTACCATATATCTACTCATCTTGCTTACTCTATATCTACTTATTTATCTACCTACAATGGAATATTACTCAGCCATAAAAAAGAATAAAATCTTGCCATTTTTCAACAACATGGATGCGTCCAAAGAGTATTATGCTAAATGAAATAAGTCAGACACAGAGAGGCACATACTGATTTCACTCAGATGTGTAATCTAAAAGACAAAACTAATTAACAAATATAATGAAACAAAACCAGACACAGATGCAGAGAACAAACTGGTGGTTGCCAGAGGGGAGGTGGATAGATGAATGAGTGTAATAGGTGAGGGGGATTAAAAAGTACAAACTTCCAGTTATAAAATAAATGTTTTAGGGGTGTAATGTACAGCATAGGGAACATAGTTAATAATATTGTAATAACTTTACTAGTGACATGTGGAAATAATATTATGGTGATCATTTTGCAATATATATTGAATCACTATGTTATACACCTTAAATTACTATAACATTGTAAATCAATTATATTAATACTTCAGTTTTAATAAAGGATGCTTCCTGGGGCTGTAGATACTTGAAAGCTTTAGTGAAGCAGGATGATCCTCTTCCTGGAAAGCGCTTTCACATGGCTATTGGCACGAGATCTCTGATCCTCACTGGTTATTAGTGAAGAGCCTAAGTTCCTTACCATCTGGGTCTAACCATTTGGGTAACTGAGTGTCCTCATGGCATGGTAGCTGGCTTCTTTCAGAGTGAGTAGACCAAGAGAGAAACTGTAATGCCTTTTATGACCTTGTCTTGGAAGTCACACATCATTACTTCTGTCATCATGTATTTGTCAGAATCAAGAAACTAAGTTTATCTCACACACAAGGGCAGAGGAATTAGACTTCACTCTCTGAAGGGAGGAGTGTCAAAGAATTTTTGGACGTATTTTGAAAACCATCACACCCTGTGATATGGTCTAGTAAAACTGGTGACATTCGTGGCTTCTGGGCAAGAGCTTTAAGAGCCATTGAGTGGTTTGCCTGCTTCTTTTCCCTCATACATAAAACTGGCAATATTTCAGTTAGAAGACTTGGATCCTGGAGTAAAGATGATGTGAAGCAGAGCTTTTATCGTCCACAGTCAAGTATGTTAGGCATAGTACAAAGTACTTAACAAGTTGTATCACAATAATTATTTATAGCAATGGTAAATATTATTATCCACAATTTTAGAAGAAATAGAACTATCATATTTCAACTTTTCCTGATATCCTTGAGATGATTCACTTTGCCATATCTATTTTTTCTTTTATTGAAAGCACTTTTCACCTTCTAAGAAACTGTATTGTTTACAGTTTATATCATTTTTTTTATTGTCTGTCTCGCTGTTGTTGTTCAGTCGCTTAGTCATGACTCTGTGATCCCATAAGACTGCAGCATTCCAGGTTTCCCTATACTTCATTATCTCCCAGAGTTTGCTCAAACTCATATCCATTGAGTTGATGATGCTATCCAACCATCTCATCCTCTGTTGCCCCCTTCTCTTCCTCCTCTCAATCTTTCCCAGAATCAGGGTCTTTTCTATTAAGTCAGTTCTTCATGTTAGACGGCCCAAGTATTGGAGCTTCAACTTCATATCAGTCCTTCCAATGAGTATTCAGGGTTGATTTCCTTTAGGATTGACTGATCTGATCTTCATCTTCTCCAGCACCACAGTTCTGTCTAGCCTTACAAAAATTTAAGTTCCACAAGGACAGGGAGGGGAATTCCCTGGTGGTCCAGTGGTTAGGACTCCACACTTCCACTGTAGGGGGCATCAGTTGGATCCTTGACTGGGGAACTAAGATCTCCTAAGACCAAAAAAAAAAACAAAACAAAAGAAACAAGGTCAGGGGTCTTTGCTTTGTTCACTGAGGTATCCCAATGTAAAGAAGAGTGCCTGAATATAAATACTTACTGAAGTCTCATTTTCAGTCCCAATTCTCTCCCTGGACACTGTTTCAGTTTGTCTACATATTTTCTAATGGTAATACTCCAATTGAGGTCTGATAAGCATAGGCTTCTTACTAGTCGTGATCTCAGAAGCTTACCATATTTCCAGGATCTCACTGAAGTCTCCGATAAATCTATTGATTATGATCAATATTCTAATGCTATCCTCTGTGATGGGTTTTAAGTTGTGACAAATGACCATAGATAGGCTTATTCTACTGAAAATTTCTATATCATCTTGGGTCTCTCTTTATCACCCTTGTGTGTGTGTGTGTGCGAGTCACACTTATCCCTTCAAAATCACAAAATATCTGTCCTATTTTTATTCCTCTAGGGTTCTAAAATGGCTTTTTGTGCATTTCTTCCTAGGTAACATTTGTGCATTTTAACAAATACCTTGATCCCAGATTGTTGAGCTAGTGGTCAGAAGTTTAGAAAACATGGCAAGTCAATGAGGAAGTTATTACTGGGCAACCAAGTCACCTGTCTCTTATACACATCTAGATGTGTATAAGAGACAGGGTCCGTCTAGTCAAGGCTATGGTTTTTCCAGTGGTCATGTATGGATGTGAGAGTTGGACTGTGAAGAAAGCTGAGCGCCAAAGCATTGATGCTTTTGTAGTGTTGGAGAAGACTCTTGAGAGTCCCTTGCACTGCAAGGAGATCCAACCAGTCCATTCTAAAGAAGATGAGTCCTGGGTGTTCTTTGGAAGGAATGATGCTAAAGGTGAAACTCCAGTACTTTGTGGCCACCTCATGCAAAGAGTTGACTCATTGGAAAAGACCCTGATGCTAGGAGGGATTGGGGGCAGAAGGAAAAGGGGACGGCAGAGGATGAGATGGCTGGATGGCAGCTCGATAGACGTGGGTTTGGGTGAACTCTGGGAGTTGGTAATGGACAGGGTGGCCTGGCGTGCTGCAATTCATGGGGTCGCAAAGAGTCGGACATGACTGAGTGACTGAACTGAACTGATCTACCATATATCTACTCATCTTGCTTACTCTATATCTACTTATTTATCTACCTACAATGGAATATTACTCAGCCATAAAAAAGAATAAAATCTTGCCATTTTTCAACAACATGGATGCGTCCAAAGAGTATTATGCTAAATGAAATAAGTCAGACACAGAGAGGCACATACTGATTTCACTCAGATGTGTAATCTAAAAGACAAAACTAATTAACAAATATAATGAAACAAAACCAGACACAGATGCAGAGAACAAACTGGTGGTTGCCAGAGGGGAGGTGGATAGATGAATGAGTGTAATAGGTGAGGGGGATTAAAAAGTACAAACTTCCAGTTATAAAATAAATGTTTTAGGGGTGTAATGTACAGCATAGGGAACATAGTTAATAATATTGTAATAACTTTACTAGTGACATGTGGAAATAATATTATGGTGATCATTTTGCAATATATATTGAATCACTATGTTATACACCTTAAATTACTATAACATTGTAAATCAATTATATTAATACTTCAGTTTTAATAAAGGATGCTTCCTGGGGCTGTAGATACTTGAAAGCTTTAGTGAAGCAGGATGATCCTCTTCCTGGAAAGCGCTTTCACATGGCTATTGGCACGAGATCTCTGATCCTCACTGGTTATTAGTGAAGAGCCTAAGTTCCTTACCATCTGGGTCTAACCATTTGGGTAACTGAGTGTCCTCATGGCATGGTAGCTGGCTTCTTTCAGAGTGAGTAGACCAAGAGAGAAACTGTAATGCCTTTTATGACCTTGTCTTGGAAGTCACACATCATTACTTCTGTCATCATGTATTTGTCAGAATCAAGAAACTAAGTTTATCTCACACACAAGGGCAGAGGAATTAGACTTCACTCTCTGAAGGGAGGAGTGTCAAAGAATTTTTGGACGTATTTTGAAAACCATCACACCCTGTGATATGGTCTAGTAAAACTGGTGACATTCGTGGCTTCTGGGCAAGAGCTTTAAGAGCCATTGAGTGGTTTGCCTGCTTCTTTTCCCTCATACATAAAACTGGCAATATTTCAGTTAGAAGACTTGGATCCTGGAGTAAAGATGATGTGAAGCAGAGCTTTTATCGTCCACAGTCAAGTATGTTAGGCATAGTACAAAGTACTTAACAAGTTGTATCACAATAATTATTTATAGCAATGGTAAATATTATTATCCACAATTTTAGAAGAAATAGAACTATCATATTTCAACTTTTCCTGATATCCTTGAGATGATTCACTTTGCCATATCTATTTTTTCTTTTATTGAAAGCACTTTTCACCTTCTAAGAAACTGTATTGTTTACAGTTTATATCATTTTTTTTATTGTCTGTCTCGCTGTTGTTGTTCAGTCGCTTAGTCATGACTCTGTGATCCCATAAGACTGCAGCATTCCAGGTTTCCCTATACTTCATTATCTCCCAGAGTTTGCTCAAACTCATATCCATTGAGTTGATGATGCTATCCAACCATCTCATCCTCTGTTGCCCCCTTCTCTTCCTCCTCTCAATCTTTCCCAGAATCAGGGTCTTTTCTATTAAGTCAGTTCTTCATGTTAGACGGCCCAAGTATTGGAGCTTCAACTTCATATCAGTCCTTCCAATGAGTATTCAGGGTTGATTTCCTTTAGGATTGACTGATCTGATCTTCATCTTCTCCAGCACCACAGTTCTGTCTAGCCTTACAAAAATTTAAGTTCCACAAGGACAGGGAGGGGAATTCCCTGGTGGTCCAGTGGTTAGGACTCCACACTTCCACTGTAGGGGGCATCAGTTGGATCCTTGACTGGGGAACTAAGATCTCCTAAGACCAAAAAAAAAAACAAAACAAAAGAAACAAGGTCAGGGGTCTTTGCTTTGTTCACTGAGGTATCCCAATGTAAAGAAGAGTGCCTGAATATAAATACTTACTGAAGTCTCATTTTCAGTCCCAATTCTCTCCCTGGACACTGTTTCAGTTTGTCTACATATTTTCTAATGGTAATACTCCAATTGAGGTCTGATAAGCATAGGCTTCTTACTAGTCGTGATCTCAGAAGCTTACCATATTTCCAGGATCTCACTGAAGTCTCCGATAAATCTATTGATTATGATCAATATTCTAATGCTATCCTCTGTGATGGGTTTTAAGTTGTGACAAATGACCATAGATAGGCTTATTCTACTGAAAATTTCTATATCATCTTGGGTCTCTCTTTATCACCCTTGTGTGTGTGTGTGTGCGAGTCACACTTATCCCTTCAAAATCACAAAATATCTGTCCTATTTTTATTCCTCTAGGGTTCTAAAATGGCTTTTTGTGCATTTCTTCCTAGGTAACATTTGTGCATTTTAACAAATACCTTGATCCCAGATTGTTGAGCTAGTAGTCAGAAGTTTAGAAAACATGGCAAGTCAATGAGGAAGTTATTACTGGGCAACCAGGTCACTGTGGAAGAGACAAAATTGTTGCTGCCTGGCATTCACAATCATTCTCAGGGAATGTGCAGTAAAAGTTTACCAACATGTTTCTAAATGTCATAAAACACACTTTTATGAAATTCAATCTCTTTCACTCAATTAAAAAATTTAAACTAACAGAGAAACATTAAAAGCAAAACTTTTTGTTCTTAGCCCATAAAACTCAGGAACAGAATCTGTTCTTTCTCCAAAAACAAATGCAATAACTTAAATCTGTCTGCAAAAGGAACAGAAGGTAGAGAAACTGTGTTCTGTTCACTGACATCCCTTAATAATTATTATGTGTGGAACAATCTTATGGTCTTACCTGAGGCTATATCAAGGAACAAAGCAACAGGAAAACAACATAGAAATGAAGTCAATATGGTGGCATAAAGAGAAGAAACGACCAGAAGATTGAAGAGCTTAAATCCTGTTTCTTCTTTGCTACTATCTAAATCTATGACATGTACACACTGCTTCACTTCTCTGGATCTCAATTTATCGGTAAGATGTTAAGATTAGAAAAGATGGCTTAGAAAGTCTTCTGGCTTTTTAATACTAACAAAAAGAGGTATATACAAATTTTCTAGACGGAAAGGACCAGTGGTGTGCTGGTAAATGCTGATAAAAATATAAACATTTAATAATAACTGGTTCTCTGGGGGAAAAAAAAAACCCCTTTGTTTTGTTATGCAACAGAACAGTGGTGGGAATACTTCTACCACGGTCAGTTTTCAAGTTACCAATGGTTAATTAGCCTATTAGCAAAATTCCTAAAAATTTAACAATTAGCATTTAGAATCTAGTAAGAGCAGCTCTAACACACCACTAATGTGAGAGCTGGACCATAAAGAAAGCTGAACACCGAAGAAGTGATGCTTTCGAATTGTGGTGCTGGGGAAGACTCAGCAAGGAGATCAAATCAATCAATCCTAAAGGAAATCAACTCTGAATATTCATTGGAAGAATCGAAGCTGAAGCTTCAATACTTTGGCCACCTAATGTGAAGAGCCAACTCACTGGAAAAGAGCTGATGCTGAGAAAGACTGAGAGCAGGAGAAGAAGGAGGTGACAGAGGATGAGATGGTTAGATAGCAACACCAATTTAACAGACATGAATTTGAGCAAACTCTGGGAGACAGTGAAGGAAAGGGAAGCCTGGAGTGCTGCATTTTACGGGGTTGTGAAGAGCTGGATACGACTTAGCAACTGAACAACAACACACAACTAAATAGGACTCAATTTATTCTTTTGCCTATTCATTCATTCAGTAACAATCACTGAGCATTTATTATGTGCAAGGCATTAAACTAACTGGAATACAAAGCTGTGTAAAATCTGGATCTCGTCTCAAGAGGTTTACATTCTAGTAAACAGGAAATGAACACAGACAACTTTTGCTACAAAGAACATGACAAATAACACAAAGAAAGCAGGAATAAGTAAAGTACTACTAAGGTTCAGCAGAAAAAGAGACTATTCATATTGAGGTTATTGAGTGGAAGAGACCTTGAGGAAGAAAAAGAGATTTCTCAAAAAGAAAAAGACTATTTAAAGGTTTTTTTTTTGTCTGTTCATTTAAAAGACTTTCCTAGGGAATTCTCATGGGTTCGAGGTTCCTTCCACTGCAGCAAAGTGGAACTAAGATCCCACATGCCATGTAGTACAGCCTGGGGTTGGGAGGTGGGATAAGAGTTATCTAATAGAAGAGAAGTAACATTATATTGGGAAATCAAGAACCAGATAAATACTTAAAGGAAGCTAAAAATAAAAGAGTCTAAGAAGTGATTCTACAGGTGGGAGGACAATAAAAGCTACCAGGTCAGATGGCTCCACCAAGAATCTGAGCATTTATTATGTGCAAGGCATTAAACTAACTGGAATACAAAGCTGTGTAAAATCTGGATCTCGTCTCAAGAGGTTTACATTCTAGTAAACAGGAAATGAACACAGACAACTTTTGCTACAAAGAACATGACAAATAACACAAAGAAAGCAGGAATAAGTAAAGTACTACTAAGGTTCAGCAGAAAAAGAGACTATTCATATTGAGGTTATTGAGTGGAAGAGACCTTGAGGAAGAAAAAGAGATTTCTCAAAAAGAAAAAGACTATTTAAAGGTTTTTTTTTTGTCTGTTCATTTAAAAGACTTTCCTAGGGAATTCTCATGGGTTCGAGGTTCCTTCCACTGCAGCAAAGTGGAACTAAGATCCCACATGCCATGTAGTACAGCCTGGGGTTGGGAGGTGGGATAAGAGTTATCTAATAGAAGAGAAGTAACATTATATTGGGAAATCAAGAACCAGATAAATACTTAAAGGAAGCTAAAAATAAAAGAGTCTAAGAAGTGATTCTACAGGTGGGAGGACAATAAAAGCTACCAGGTCAGATGGCTCCACCAAGAACAATCTTAAACTGGAATGAGTTAACACCATCGAAAGGGAATTGGAGTATAATTTAGGAAGGGAGCTATTAAGAGAGCTTTTAATAATTTCAAAGGAACCCAACTTTTATAGTTTAAAGTTTTACAGTTTTATAAACTATGATTTTTCAGTTTAGAATTTCATTCTATAGTTCTTAAAAACGTACTGCCAGTAATCACCAGGAAATCAAGGACAGTAAGGAGTCTAGAGATAACTAAAGGCAGCCCAAACTTTATATGTAGGGAAAAGTGATTTCCAGAAATTATAGCCCAGTTAGTGACTTTAATTCTCTGCCGCATTCTAAAATTAAACAGATAATTTATGAACACTTGTAGAAAGGTAAAATAGAGTAATGAGCATGAGTTAACTAAAACAAGTCAGACCAAATGAGTAACATTTCTTGATATGGGTGGCAAACAATTAGATGAAGTACATCCTCCTATAGATATGATGCATCCTTATTTCAGGTTCATATTTGACAGATTATCTCATAGTAACAGTGGTGATACAAAGGAGAAATAATTGCTACTTAAGGATTAAAATTAGTTGAATTTGCAGTTGCCTGAATAGTTGTTGATGGAAGGATTGTGTGAACTTAAACAAAGGTCTATAGGAATGAACAACACTTGGCTTTGCCCCTTCAACATTTTTATCAACAAATTAGAGAAGGGCATATAATCTATGCCTACAAAATTAATGTATAACATGAAGACAGGAGATGCTACTAAAATGATGAATTAACAGAACCAGACTGGAAAAAAAATCTTCAAAGGCTGAAATAGCAGTATGATACAACTACTATCAAAAGGGAGGGGGAGTTGTCATATTTAAAGGAGGTATAATGTCTGGGAACTGATCAGATCATACCTGGAAGTGCTATTTAGTTACTTAATCTCTTTGAGCTCATTATCTCACTTGTAAAATGGGGCTAAGTACCTATTTCACAAGATTAGGAAAATAATATACTAAGGAGCTTAGAAGTGTTCAAAAGGAAGCATTCAATATATAAGCTATAATATGTGTGCATCCTTAGATGCTCAGTACTGTATGACTTTGTGACCCCATGGACTGTAGTCTGCCAGGCTCCTCTGTCCATGGGATTTTCTAGGCAAGAGTACTGAAGTGGGTTGCCATCTCTTCCTCCAGGGAAGGATCCCCTTTGATCCTCCAGGGATCAAACCCATGTTTCCTGCGGCTCCTGCATTGGCAGGTGGATTCTTTACCACTGAGACACCTAGGAAGCCAGTTAGCTATAATACAGCTTTAATTGAAAAATTATACTCAAAATTCTCCAAGCCAGGCTTCAGCAATATGTGAACCGTGAACTTCCAGATGTTCAAGCTGGTTTTAGAAAGGCAGAGGAACCAGAGATCAAATTGCCAGCATCCACCAGATCATCGAAAAAGCAAGAGAGTTCCAGAAAAACATCTATTTCTGCTTTATTAACTATGCCAAAGCCTTTGACTGTGTGGATCACAATAAACTGTGGAAAATTCTGAGAGATGAGAATACCAGACCACCTGACCTGCCTCTTGAGAAACCTATATGCAGGTCAGGAAGCAACAATTAGTACTGGACATGGAACAGACTGGTTCCAAATAGGAAGAGGAGTACGTCAAGGCTGTATATTGTCACCCTGCTTATTTAACTTATATGCAGAGTACATCATGAGAAACACTGGGCTGGAAGAAGCCCAACCTTCTCCCAGAATCAAGATTGCCAGGAGAAATATCAATAACCTCAGATATGCAGATGACACCACCCTTATGGCAGAAAGTGAAGAGAGGCTAAAAAGCCTCTTGATGAAAGTAAGAGGAGAGTGAAAAAGTTGGCTTAAAGCTCAACATTCAGAAAACAAAGATCATGGCATCTGGTTCCATCACTTCATGGGAAATAGATGGGGAAACAGTGGAACAGTGTCAGACTTTATTTTTCTGGGCTCCAAAATCACTGCAGATGGTGACTGCAGCCATGATATTAAAAGATGCTTACTCCTTGGAAGGAAGGTTATGACCAACCTAGACAGCATATTCAAAAGCAGAGATATTACTTTGCCAACAAAGGTCCGTCTAGTCAAGGCTATGGTTTTTCCTATGGTCATGTATGGATGTGAGAGTTGGACTGTGAAGAAAGCTGAGCGCCGAAGAATTGATGCTTTTGAACTGTGGTGTTGGAGAAGACTCTTGAGAGTCCCTTGGACTGCAAGGAGACCCAACCAGTAGGAGTCCAGTCCTGGTTGTTCACTGGAAGGACTGATGCTGAGGCTGAAACTCCAATACTTTGGCCACCTCATGCGAAGAGTTGATTCATTGGAAAAGACCCTGATGCTGGGAGGGATTGGAGGCAGGAGGAGAAGGGGACGACAGAGGATGAGACGGCTAGATGGCATCACTGACTCGATGGACATGAGTTTGGTTGAACTCCGGGAGTTGGTGAGGGACAGGGAGGCCTGGGATGCTGCGATTCATGGGGTTGCAAAGAGTTGGACACGACTGAGCGACTGAACTGAACTGAAAACATACAAAATGGTTACTTTTATAAATTCAAGATCCATTATCTAGTGGGCATTTTAATTTTTATTTTCCTAAAGTGTATTTTAATTTACCAAAGGTGAGCTAAAGTTCTAATATTCTAGGTATTATTGAACAGATTGACTCTCACTATACTTTTCAAGATCATTAAAAGTCTCTTTATATCTCTCTCACTAGGCTTCATCTTTCTATGTTGCAATTTTACTTGTTTAGATGAGTCAAAAATTCTTTTGTTAATACTCATAAGAACATGGATATGAGTAAGAACAGTAGTTAAGTTTGCCAAATCTTTGGGGGTACTCCAGTGTTTTAGTTAAAAATCTTTCCTTTTTATAAAAATACAAACCATTATGGGAATTCCTGGTGGTCCAGTGGTTAAGACTCCATGCTTTCAACGTAGGAGGCACGGGTTTGATCCCTGGTCAGGGAACTAAGATCCTACATGCCATCCCACATGATGTGCAGCATGGTCAAAAATTTAAAAAACAACAACAACAAAATACATATATATATCATTAAGGAACTCTTTCTTTGGAAGAAGAAAGAAGACAGACTGTTCCGTTTTTATTGTTTAGGTCCAACTTAAACCTAAATCTAACAATGAAAACAGAATTTTCCTGAAACATATGGGACTTTTTGTCTTTTCTAAACAGAGAATTAAAGGACAAACATTTAATGACAAACATTCTCCTTACAACAACAGTCAATAAATTTCTGACAACACTGATTTGGTGCCTATTAGAGGGAGAAAATAACAATAATAGAATGCGGGAAGTTTCAGAAGCAAAAATATAGTTGGTACTTTTAAAGTTCTTATAATTCAATAGAGGAGACTGAATAATCCTTAATAAATACACTGGGGCATACTATTAGAGGGATTTAGCATGAAGTGATTCTTCTTGAACATTTTCCATTGCAATTTAGCTTTTGGAATAAACAGAAGAAATGGGAGGGCTAGAAACAAGATATTCCTAGGGTCACAGAGCCAGCAAATCATAGAAAGGGGATTTAAACCTAGTTCTCCTAATTCCACACATGAGACAGTCTCACAGCATTAATCTTGAGGATACATCTTTTTGAAATGATATGACATTCATTTTCACAATTAAAAAAAAAAAGCCAGTAAGACTGGTTAGAACTCAGAGGACAGTAATGCTCCAGCATTCCACTCAATTTTTCTCATTTTGGGAGTAGGAAGCACCTGTGACAGAGAAGGCAATGGCAACCCAGTCCAGTACTTTTGCCTGGAAAATCCCATGGACAGAGAAGCCTGGTAGGCTGCAGTCCATGGGTTGCTAAGAGTAGGACACGACTGAGCGACTTCACTTTCACTTTTCACCTTCATGCATTGGAGAAGGAAATGGCAACCCACTCCAGTGTTCTTGCCTGAAGAATCCCAGGGATGGGGGAGCCTGGTGGGCTGCTGTCTATGGGGTCGTACAGAGTCAGACACGATTGAAGTGACTTAGCAGCGGCACTTGTGACACCACAAACTAAAGGTGTGACAGTTTTAAAAACTGGTCTAAATAACTAGGGTTTTACTCTTCTGAAATATCTGGGTGATTACTTTCTAGTATTCTTCCAAGACTTCTCTATAAAGAAAATTCATAATGTCATTTCATATCATAGGTCTGGATAGACACTAAAGATTTTCTTTCTCTCCTTTTCTACCTTTGATATTTTTGATGTTTAGCAAGGTAATACATGCAAATATTTTAAGTCTTTGGTTAAAAAAAAAAGTCTTGTGGAACTACAAGGCTCATAACAAAGCACAACGGAGTATATTTTAACACACATACAGTCTTAAAAAAGTGGTGGCCTCACCAAAGCTTGAGATACCCTCCCAAACTTATTTGGTGGCTTATTTTTTTCATGTTTACCAACATTTTCCCAAATTAAATATTTTTACTGCTACTTCTTGATTTGTAAATTTTTAACAGTACCTAATAGAAAAGATAAAGATCTTAAAGATCCAACACTACGTTTTTCCTCCCTTCAGCCTCTCAATATTGTTATATCACAGTATTTTAAATTAAATCAGTGTTTCATGTTAACCTTATTATGATTCTTGTGTGTTTTCCTTCTGGATCAGTTAACTGGATTATATTTCCTTTCTTATGCAACTTTTTGTCTTACAATTAATAGTTGCCTCTATTTTCCGTTTGACAAAATTTCTAAATCATTATCACTGTCTCAGACTTTCCAACAGAAAAGTAAAAATGAATTATTTTGAACTCAACCATGGAAAAACTCCCGTTGAGCACTCCTTCCTTCAGTCTGGACTATCCCTCACTAAGTCTGCTCTATACAATTGTCATCTTAGAACTTCCTTTTGCCTTTCCTAGGGTGATCCCCTCTTTTCTAAAACCTGTTATCTTTGTCATTGTTTCAGCAGAGCACATCCTCCAGTAGTGCCCCAGGAAAAGTGGGGGTTAGTAAATTTTTTATTGCATGCAAGAAAATATCTTTAATTGTCCCTCACATTTGATTAATGACATGATTTAGTGTAGAATTCTAGGTTGAAAATAATTTTCTCTCAGAATTTTGAAAGTGCTGTTTCATTGTTTTCTAACCACTACTGTCAACATTAAGAAATACGCTATTCTCATTACCTACTCTTTTATGAATAATCCATTCCCCTTTCCCTACTCCCTCTTCATCTCCTGTCAACAAGATTTTTGGATCTTCTCTTTAATCCTTGTGTTTAGGGGTTTCATGACAATGTGACATAGTACTTTTTATTTTTTCCCCTTCATTATGCTGGGCACTCAGCAATCTCTGTCAATCTGGAAACTCATGTCCTTCAGTTATCAGAGATCTTGTAATTTCTTTGATAATTTCCATCCCTTCATTTCTCCTCCATTCCTAACTCCAGTTAGCCTAGTGTTGGACTTTATGGATTTATTCTCCAATTGTTTTAATTTCTTTTTGTTTTATTTTTCTGAGAGATTTCCTCAATTTTACATATGAATACTTACTATTTTTTACTTAAAAACTTTCCCAGAGCTATTCTCTGTTCCTTTTTGGGGGAGGAGCATCCTGTCTTTGCTTGATAGATGCACTATTTTATACTATCAGAAGCAGAAGATGCGTATTGTTTTCAAAAAATATCCTTCTGCTTTCCACATTGCCTGTTTTCCATTTTGATTTGCTGCTCTTTCTTGGTGAAGGTTTATCTCAGCTATCTGGTGATCCTTTGCTGTCCTTTCATATTTAAAAGTGTGTCATTGCAAAGGTATTGGGAAGGTCTATGTTAACTGGAAGAGTCTGTCAGTTGGTGGGTTTCATTGCAGGTTAATAAAGTAGGGATACATGTTTTGTTGGGAGACCCTCAAGTATTATTCTTCATAGGTATTTCTTCTGGGATTATTCAATTTTAGGTTTCTCTCAAAACTAATTCTCAGCTATGCTGCCTGGAGAATATAAGCCTTGGTGTCAGCATCCTTGGAGTGAAATAGAGCAAGAGGGCTGGGCAAGTTTCATCATTCAGCATGTAGGTATCCCTCTGATCTCTGTTTTCAGTGGGGTATTCCTCCTGCCCCAGCCTCCTCAGCTGTGATCTTTAACCGCTATCCCAGTCTGGAGATTTTCAAACTCAATTTTTCACAGAATAAACCAGGGAGATAGAGGAGTAATTGCCTAACTGAGCACGATGAGGAAGGGGCCTCGTAGTCCAACTTCTTAAAGAGACTTTCAGCCAATCCTCCACTTTTAGACCACTGCATGTCTCTGATGCAACAGTATCTTTCATTCTTGGTGTCTCAGTGTTCTGCAATGAGAACCTGCTTGCCTCTTGTTAGTATACCCCTCCCATATATTTGGAATTCTGTTTCCTCAGCTCAACCTTCCAGCTTCCAAAGTGCTGTTGATATCCCTCATCTGCTGTCATCTTTCTTATTCCCTTTCTTTGTGGACTGATAACATTAAAAATATTAACTCACCATTTTAGTGAATGGGGGAGAGAAAAGGGATGAAGACATGTTTAATCTGTTCATGTACATTGAGAATTGCAGGACCAACAAGATGCTCACTCTTTTGCTCCCATAAAAAAATGTCAGAACCAGAAAACTCAGAGATAAAGTTCTGCTCTCATGAAGGTGATATGGAAAAAATATGGGTCTGAGAACTGTAGTATCTATTTTCAAGTCCTGGCATTATTATTGATTGATTGGTTGATGTTGATGTTAGTTAAGTTACAAATGTTTCATCATCTATAAACTGGTGATAATCGTCCCTATCACAGCCTATCTTACTTGCAATGACCAAGGTAAGATAACTGATATAAATGTATGAATATAAATCAAATATATAACATTTATCATTAACTTGGCATAGTCAAATATATTTCGAGAGAGAGGCAGTATAACAGTGTAGAAAGAGTATGGGCTTCAGAGTCAATACAGACCTAGATTTGATTTCATCTCTGTCATTCATGTGTGATCTTGGGTAAGTAACTTAACCTCTCAGCTTTGTTTTCCCTGTTTACAAAATGAGTATGATATTATGAACCCGACAACACTATAGTGAGGATTAAATACATAATGCATGTAACATGGGCTTCCCAGGTGGCACTAGTGGTAAAGAACTCGCCTGCCAATGCAGGAGACCTAAGAGATGTAGGTTCAATCCCTGGGTCGGGAAGATTCCCTGGAGCAGGAAATGGCAACCCACTCCAGTATTCTTGCCTGGAGAATTCCACGGACAGAGGAGCCTGGCGGGCTACAGTCCATGGGGTTGCAAAGAGTTGGACATGACTGAGCGACTAACAGACAGTGCTAAACCACATTAGTAATTAGTATCTGAGGTCATCAATAGTCCTCATAAAAGCTTTTTATTTGCTCTTTTCCCAGGACCAAATTATAAGGTGAGCAGTCCAAGCTGAAAGAACCCATCATACATATTCTTTGAAGTGGCAATAGGTTATTACTGAGACCTCTTTAAGTATATTTTGTTATGAAGTAAGACGTAAAATTTGTAATGAATATTAAAGGAGATCAAGGACTTTGTGGACAGAGGAGCCTGGCGGGCTACAGTCCATGGGGTTGCAAAGAGTTGGACATGACTGAGCGACTAACAGACAGTGCTAAACCACATTAGTAATTAGTATCTGAGGTCATCAATAGTCCTCATAAAAGCTTTTTATTTGCTCTTTTCCCAGGACCAAATTATAAGGTGAGCAGTCCAAGCTGAAAGAACCCATCATACATATTCTTTGAAGTGGCAATAGGTTATTACTGAGACCTCTTTAAGTATATTTTGTTATGAAGTAAGACGTAAAATTTGTAATGAATATTAAAGGAGATCAAGGACTTTGAACACTGGAACTACTACTCAAAAAATTATCTTAAGAGTTATAGTTTGTTGTTGTTTTTTTTCAATTTGATTCTTACATAAACCCAGAAGCTTGGAAGGCTTTATCATCCTGTTTAAAGATGAAAAAAAATCAAGGCATGAGTGAAAAAGTGACTTGCTCAAGGTTCATTAGTCATCAAGGAACAATCAGGAATTCCAACCTTGGACTTTTGACTCCCTACTCAGGGCTTTTTAAAAAAAAGAAGTTCTAGTTAAATACACATAAAATTTACCATCTTAATAATCTTTTTTTTTTAATCTTAATAATCTTTTGTGTACAACTAAGTACATTCACCTCTTTGTGCAACTAATCTCCAGAACTCTTTTCAGCCCTCAAAACTGAAACTCTATATCCACTGAACAACAATTCCCATTCTCCCTCATTCCCCAGGCTCTGGCAACCACCTTTCTACTTTCTATGAATCTACCCTAGGTGCTACATATAAATTTTTATCTTTTTCTGACTGGCTTATTTCACTTATATAATGTCATCAAGGTTCATCCATGGTACAGCATGTCAGAATTTCCTTCTTTTTAAGGCTGAATAATATTCCATTACATGTATATACCACATTTTGTTTATTTATTCATGAACGGACATCTAGGTTGCCTGGCTCTTTGGCTATTGTGAATAATGCTGCTATTGATTCCAGGGTCGGGACGATTCCCTGGAGGAGGGCATGGCAACCCACTCCAGTATTCTTGCCTGGAGAATCCTATGAACAGAGGAGCCTGGCAGCCTACAGTCCATAAGTCACAAAGAGTTGGACACAACTGAAGCAATTGAGCACAGCACAGCACACATTGGAATACAAATATCTCTTTGTGACTCTGATTTCAATTATTTTGGATATATACCCACAATTGTATTGCTGTACCATATCATAATACAATTTTCAATATCTTGAGGAATCACCATATTGTTTTGGGGAACAGCTATACATAGTGGCTACACCATTTTACACTTTAACCCAAAGTACACAAGGGTTCCAATTTCTCCACATTCTTGTTAACACTCATCATTTTCCTTTTTCCCTAATAGCTATTCCAGGGGGTGCAAGGTGGTAACTCACTGTGGTTTTCGTAACAGTTTTGAAGTCTTCTGTAGAGATGCCAACACATTAAGTAACCCCGAGTTATGTTACAACACAATTTACAGCATTAACATCCTACTAGATTTAAAACACTGTAGGAGGCAACAGTAGTCATTGCCCTCAAGGATTTTATAATCTAGCTGGAAAGTTTATAAAATTATTTATATGCAGTTAAAAATAAACAGCAGTGCAAACAGCATAGTCTACATGTGTGTGCTCAGTCGCTCTGTCATGTCTGCCTCTTTTGTGACCCCATGAACTGTAACCTGTCAGGTTTCTTCTGTCGATGGAATTTTCAAGGCAAGAATACTGGAGTGGGCTGCCATTTCCTTTCTCCAGGGGACCTTTCCAACCCAGGGATTGAACCCACATCTCCTCTATCTCCTCCACTGGCAGGCAGATTCTTTACCACTGTGCCACTTCGGAAGTCCATAGTCTATATGATGAGTATTATCATGAAAATAGAGAAGGGTAAAATTATAATAGGTTGGGCTGATTAGAAAAGGCTTTAAAGAGTACCTCAAACATTTTAAAACAGTGGGTTTAAATTATTTGAGAGATATTTTATATTATTATTTCATTTTTTAATTTATGCATTCTTTCAACAAACATTTATTGTGCTGCACAATAAGGGCTTTAAATACTGTGCTGGGTGTTGGATTACAAAGTCTCTCAAGAGCAAGGGAGAAATGAGACGTGATAATCCAAGGTGCCAACTAAGTACATGGTATACGAAAAATCAGTCCTTTCTAAGGGCCTGCTGATGTACCAAAAAGACTGTTATCACCTACTTTTACAATGATTCACAAAGGGAGTATGAGAAGCATATTTCTTTCCAGACTATGTTCATACCCAATTATTTCAAACAGAATACAGCTGGGAAGTTTCCTATTCTCTCTTGGGAAGAAGGCAACATTCAAGACTAAGACTTCGTAAACTAGTTATGAGTGCTCATACCTATCATCCCATCTGGGTTTTTGCACTCACAAACATGTGCTGGCATCACAAAAGCAAAGAAAGATGAATAAAACACAGATCCTGCCCTCTAGGATCTCAAAGACAGCCACAATATGATTTTATAAGGGCTGTAATAGAGTAATGAGAGAACTTCCCTGCTCCCCCCACTCCAAGGAAATGTTTGTGCTTAGTTGTGTCCGACTCTGACTCCACAGACTGTAGCCTGCCAGGCTCCTCTGTCCATGGGATTTTCCCAGCAAGAATACTGGAGTGGGTTGCCATTNATATGATTTTATAAGGGCTGTAATAGAGTAATGAGAGAACTTCCCTGCTCCCCCCACTCCAAGGAAATGTTTGTGCTTAGTTGTGTCCGACTCTGACTCCACAGACTGTAGCCTGCCAGGCTCCTCTGTCCATGGGATTTTCCCAGCAAGAATACTGGAGTGGGTTGCCATTTCCTCCTCCAGGGGATCTTTCCAGCCCAGGGATCAAACCTTTGTCTCCTGCATTGCAAGTGGTTTCTTTACCACTGAGCAACTGGGGAAGCTTGAGGAAATCATAGGCTTCCTTTAAAACACAACATCTAAGCTGAATCTTCGCTTCCCCAGTGGCTCAGTGGTAAGGAATTGCCTGCAATGCATCAGACGTGGGTTCGACCCCTAGGCCGGGAAGGTCCCCTGTAGAAAGAAAATGGCAACCTACCCTAGTATTCTTGCCTGGGAAATCCTAATCCATGGGGTTGAAAGAGAGTCAGACATGACTGGGCAACTAAACAAGTTGAATCTTAAAGGATGGCAGGAGGAGTTAATCAGATGGGAGGAGAAGGGATGAACATTCCTAGTCAGGAGAACAGCATGTTCAAGGAACATTAAGGGATTTAGTGTAGCTGCACCTTAAAATACATGATTGCTATTGTTGTTCAGTTGCTAAGCCATGTCCCACTCTTTGCAACCCCATGGATTGCAGCATGCCAGACTTCCCTGTCCTTCACTATCTCCCTGAGTTTGCTCAAACTCATGTTCGTTGAGTTGCTGATGCCATCCAACCATCTCATCTTCTGTCACTCCCTCCTCCTCTTGCCCTCAATCTTTCCCAGCATCAGGGTCTTTTCCAATGAGTCGGCTCTTTGTATCAGGTGGCCAAAGTATTGAAACTTCACTATCAGTTCTTTCACTGAATATTCGGGGTTGATTTTCTTTAGGATTGACAGGTTTGAGCTCTTTGTTGTCCAAGGGACTCAAGAATCTTCTGCAACACCAAAGTTTGAAAGCCTCAATTCTTCGACACTCAGCCTTCTTAATGGTCCAATTCATGATGAGGAATAGTAAGGATAGTGAGTAGAGAAATGAAGGGAGCTGGAGAGGTAGACTGTGAACAAATAATATACTGAAGGTAACAGAGAATCAAGATAATCACGATGGTGTGATCACTCACCTAGAGCCAGACGTCCTGGAATGTGAAGTCAAATGGGCCTTAGAAAGCATCACTACAAACAAAGCTAGTGGAGGTGATGGAATTCCCGTTGAGCTATTTCAAATCCTGAAAGATGATGCTGTGAAAGTGCTGCACTCAATATGCCAGCAAATTTGGAAAACTCAGCAGTGGCCACAGGACTGGAAAAGGTCAATTTTCATTCCAATCTCAAAGAAAGGCAATGCCAAAGAATGCTCAAACTACCGCACAATTGCACTCATCTCACATGCTAGTAAAGTAATGCTCAAAATTCTCCAAGTCAGGCTTCAGCAATATGTGAACCGTAAACTTCCAGACGTCCAAGCTGGTTTAAGAAAAGGCAGAGAAACCAGGGATCAAATTGCCAGCATCTGCTGGATCATGGAAAAAGCAAAAGAGTTCCAGAAAAACATCTATTTCTGCTTTATTGACTATGCCAAAGCCTTTGACTGTGTGGATCACAATAAACTGTGGAAAATTCTGAAAGAGATGGGAATACCAGACCACCTAACCTGCCTCTTGAGAAATCTGTATGCAGGTCAGGAAGCAACAGTTAGAACTGGACATGGAACAACAGACTGGTTCCAAATAGGAAAAGGAGTACGTCAAGGCTGTATATTGTCACCCTGCTTATTTAACTTATATGCAGAGTACATCATGAGAAACGCTGGGCTAGAAGAAGCACAAGCTGGAGTCAAGATTGCCGGGAGAAATATCAATAACCTCAGATATGCAGATGACACCACCCTTATGGCAGAAAGTGAAGAGGAGCTAAAAAGCCTCTTGATGAAAGTGAAAGAGGAGAGTGAAAAAGTTGGCTTAAAGCTCAACATTCAGAAAATGAAGATCATGGCATCCGGTCCCATCACTCCATGGGAAATAGATGGGGAAACAGTGGAAACAGTGTCAGACTTTATTTTTCTGGGCTCCAAAATCACTGCAGACGGTGACTGCAGCCATGAAATTAAAAGACGCTTACTCCTTGGAAGAAAAGTTATGACCAACCTAGATAGCATATTTAAAAGCGGAGACATTACTTTGCCAACAAAGGTCTGACTAGTCAAGGCTATGGTTTTTCCTGTGGTCAGGTATGGATGTGAGAGTTGGACTGTGAAGAAAGCTGAGCACTGAAGAATTGATGCTTTTGAACTGTGGTGTTGGAGAAGACTCTTGAGAGTCCCTTGGACTGCAAGGATATCCAACCAGTCTATTCTGAAGGAGATCAACCCTGGGATTTCTTTGGAGGGAATGATGCTAAAGATGAAACTCCAGTACTTTGGCCACCTCATGCTAAGAGTTGACTCATTGGAAAAGACTCTGATGCTGGGAGGGATTGGGGGTAGGAGGAGAAGGGGATGACAGAGGATGAGATGGAGGGATGGCATCACTGACTCAATGGAGGTGAGTCTGAGTGAACTCTGGAAGTTGATGATGGACAGGGAGGCCGGGCGTGCTGCAATTCACGGGGTTGCAAGGAGACAGACACGACTGAGGTACTGGACTGAACTGAGGAAGGGGAGGAGCATGATTAGTTTTTTTTTGTTTTTTTTTTAAGGAAACTTTGAAAGCTTTCCTGGTGGGTCAGACCGTAAAGAACCTGCCTGCAATGCAGGACACTGGGGTTTGATTCCTGGATCGGGAATATCCCTGGAGAAGGGAATGGCAACCCACTCCAGTGTCCTTATTTGGAGAATCTCATGGACAGAGAAGCCTGTCAGATTACAATCCTTGGGTTCCCAAAGAGTTGGACACAACTGAGCAACTAATATTTTCACTTTCTGCAGGGTATTAGGTTGGTGCAAAAGTAACTGCGGTATTTGCATTGTTGAACTGTGCTGTTTGATATTGGAATACATTCTTAAATAAATGTGGATATGTTATGTATCATTTTAATGTGCCTATCTTGCTTTATGTTTTTTTGCTAATGAAATTATTTGCTGTTTATTTTATATTTATTTTAGACTAAGGAAATGATGTTAGACAAAAAGCTAATTCAACTGATTTTCTTATTCCAGTTCAAAATGGGTCATAAAGCAGTAGAGACAACTTGCAACATCAACAACACATTTGGCCAGGGAAGTGCTAATGAATGTACAGTGCAACAGTGGTTCAAGAAGTTTTGCAAAGGAGATGAGAGCCTTGAAGATGAGGAGCATAGTGGCCAGCCATCAGAAGTTGACAATGACAACTGAGAGCCATCATGGAAGCTAATCCTCTAACAACTACACAAGAAGTTGACAAAGAACTCAACATCAACCATTCTAATGTTATACAGCTTTTGAAGAAAATTGGAAAGGTGAAAAAGCTACCTAAATGTGAGCCTCAATGAGCTGACCTAAAATCAAAAAAATCATCATTTTGAAGTGTCATTTCCCCTTATTTTGTGCAACAACAAATCATTTCTTGATTGGATTGTAACAGACAATGAAAAGTGGATTTTATACAACTGGCAATGACCAGCTCAGTGCCTGGACAGAGAAGCAGCTCCAAAGCACTTCCCAAAGCCAAACTTACACCAAAAAAAGGTAATGGTCACTGTTTGGTGGTCTGCTGCCTATCTGATCCACTACACCTTTCTGAATCCTGGCAAAAACATTACATCAGAAGTATGCTTAGCAAATTTGAAGAGATGCACCAAAAACTGCAAGGCCTGCAGGTGGCCTTGATCAACAGAATGGGCCCAATTCTTCTCCATGACAACACTCGACCGCACGTTCTACAACCAATGCTTCAAAAGTTGAACAAATTGTGCTACAAAGTTTTGCCTCATCCACCATATTGACCTAACCTCTAGCCAATCAACTACTACTTCTTTAAGCATCTCAACTACTTTTTGCAGGGAAAATCCTTTCCAAGAGTTTGTCATATCCTGAAGCATGGATTTTTATGCTACAGGAGTAGACAAACTTATTTCTCATTGGCAAAAATGTGTTTCAGAACATGGATTTTAAATCATTATAACTAGGCTCAAACACCTTTATTAAACAAAATAGGAACCATTATAATCAACACATTTTATCCAACAAGAAATAAGTTTGTTTACTCATGTAGTGTAAAAATCCATGCTTTGGGATTCAACAAACACTTGGAAAGCATCTTATCTGCAAAAAGTTGTCGAGATGCTTGAAGTGGTAGTCAGTTACTGGCTAGAGGTCAGATGAATATGGAGGGTGAGGAAAAACTTTGTGTTAAGCAATGTTGTAGGTTTTGGGGACACAGCTGTGATGAACAATTTCCTGCCTCCACAGAGTTACATTCTAGCATGGAATATATTTTTTCAGGGACTAAAATATTTGTGTTTGCTGCCCAAAGCATTCCCTTCCCCGTGTAAATGTTTTAGGGAATCAAAACATTGTGCATTCAATGATCAGAAAAAAAGAAGTGGATGGTTTTAAGGTCCATTTCATTCAGGTCCCAGGTAAACCCTAAGAAGTTATCTATGCTCCAGAACAAGTGTACTTTAGAAAAGTACATTGACTAGCTTAACAGTGTTCTTTTCACTTATAGTTTCTCTATCCTGAACTTTGTTAGATGGAAAAACATGGCAAAATCCTGGCAGATTTCTCTTTCTGGATTCCAAGAGAATCATTTCAATTCATATACATTCTTTCAGACATATTGTAATATTATTGATTTTAATTATATAAGGTTCAGTCATTTTTACCATATATTATTAAATAAAGGCTCTGATTTCAACTATCTCACTGTAAAAATTGTGTTAAAATTTTGGATACTATTGGATTTTCATCCATAAATTCAAGAAATATTCACTAAATATTTAAGTGCCCATAATGAACCCGGCACTCTGCTAAGTGCTGGGGATTTCAGAGTGAATTAGATTTTTTACCTACCTCAAGCACTACAACACCTATCTTTCACTACATTCTGATAGCAAAGTGAGATTATTAAATCACATGTAAAAAACAACCAATAAATCAAACAAATTGTGGTAAGTGTTATGAAGGAAAAACACAAGTTGCAATATCCAAGAAAGAGATGATAATTACCCGTACCAGGCTAGTGGCAGCGGAGACAGAACTCGTTGACTCAGATTTTGGACACTGACTCAATAAGACTTGATAATGAATTGGATGAAGTGACGAAAAGGAAGGAACTGAGTTAACTCCTGGATTTCTAACTTAAGCAACTGTGTAGAGAGCAGTGCCTTGTTAATTGAGATGAGGAAGATTTGTAGTGGGAAATACTCAAGTGGTTATAAACACAGTAACTCTGAGACCTCTGTGAGACAAGCAAATTTAAAGAAATATGCACTTGGACAGTGAGGCTAGAATTGAGAGGTTTGAGTTGGAAATAATGGATTTGAGAATCACTGACATAATGATGAAATTTGGAGCCAGTATTTTCATTAGACTAGACTTCTAAATCTGTGACACAATATCTCGTAAGTAATTTCTATGTATGATTAAATAATCAATAATTCATTTGTTAGTGTAGTTCTTAAAGGATAAACTATGTAAGATTTCTTTGGGTGAGGGCATGGTGCTCACAATACCTTCTGTCTAATACATCAACCCCAAAATAAATTTGAGTTACTAAATGCTTTTCATTACTATCTCAGTGACTTTCTCTTTACTCATCAAAGCTAACTTGTAAAAGTCCCATGTAATGAATGAAAAGAACTGAATAGGTCTAGATTTCTCTATGGGTTAGACTTTCTATCTTAATTATGTTTCCCGTAATTTAACTATCACCTACAAGGACATATGGGCTTACTTAAGAAGGCAGAATACTGAACTAAAAATCATGAGATCTGGGTTCTGTTCAAGTACTGTCATGATTTAATTTTAAGTCATAGCCTCTATAGGCCTGCTATTTTATGGGTCAAGAGAAGAGACTAAGGAATATTTTAAAGCCTATGAAAACATAAATTTAGTATACAATTGAAGCATTATCATCAGTAGCTTACTACTGGGAAGTTGGAGATCTGGGGTGGTACTGAGCATCAAGAATGGCTCAGAATGAAGATTCCAGTAGGCTGTACTGGATTTCCACTACTTTTTTGTAGACTTCTGTATCTATAATTCAGCTTCTGTATCTATAAAACGAAGAATCACATGATTTCCCTCACCATTATGATAGAAAAATCAATAAATGTCTATGTTTCACAATAAACTGTGGAAAATTCTGAAAGAGATGGGAATAGCAGACCACCTGACCTGCCTCTTGAGAAATCTGTATGCAGGTCAGGAAGCAACAGTTAGAACTGGGCATGGAACAACAGACTGGTTCCAAATAGGAAAAGGAATATGTCAAGACTGTATATTGTCACCCTGCTTATTTAACTTATATGCAGAGTACGTTGTGAGAAATGCAGGGCTGGAGGAAGCACAAGCTGGAAAGAAGACTGCTGGGAGAAATATCAATAACCTCAGATATGCAGATGACAACACCCTTATGCAGAATGTGAAGAGGAACTAGAAAGCCTCTTGATGAAAGTGAAAGAGGAGAGTGAAAAAGTTGGCTTAAAGCTCAACATTCAGAAAACAAAGATCATGGCATCAGGTCCCATCACTTCATGGGAAATAGATGGGGAAACAGTGGGAAGAGTAGCTGACTTTATTTTGGGGGGGCTCCAAAGTCACTGCAGATGGTGACTGCAGCCATGAATTTAAAAAGACGCTTACTCCTTGGAAGGAAAGTTATGACCAACCTAGATAGCATATTCAAAAGCAGAGACATTATTTTGCCAACAAAGGTCCATCTAGTCAAGGCTATGGTTTTTCCAGTAGTCATGTATGGATGTGGGGACTTCCCTGGTGGCTCAGACGGTAAGCGTCTGTCTACAATGTGGGAGACCTGAGTTCGATCCCTGGGCCGGGAAGATCCCCTGAAGAAGGAAATGGCAATCCACTTCAGGACTATTGCCTGGAAAATCCGATGGACAGAGGAGCCTGGTAGGCTACAATCCACGGGGTCGCAAAGAGTCGGACACGACTGAGCGACTTCACTCACTCACTCACTCATGTATGGATGTGAGAGTTGGACTATAAAGAAAGCTGAGTGCTAAGAACTGATGCTTCTGAACTGTGGTGTTGGAGAAGACTCAAGAGTCCGTTGGACTGCAAGGAGATCTAACCAGTCCATCCTAAAGGAGATCAGTCCTGAGTGTTCAATGGAAGGACTGATGCTGAAGCTGAAACTCCAATACTTTGGCCACCTGATGCAAAGAGCTGACTCCTTTGAAAAGACTCTGATGCTGGGATACATTGAGGGCAGGAGGAGAAGGGGACGACAGAGGATGAGATGGTTGGATGGCATCACTGACTCGATGGACATGCGTTTGGGTAGACTCTGGGAGTTGGTGATGGACAGGGAGGCCTGGAGTGCTGTAGTTCATGGGGTTGCAAAGAGTCAGACACGACTGAGCAACTGAACTGAACTGATGTTTTACAGATTCCTGGATGAAAGAGGTTAGGAAAATACAAATTACTGTTGTGTTGATGTACTTATTAGCTTAATCTAAGCAGGATCTATCTCTTGGAAAACCTGGAAACACTTAGCTACCACTGCTTTCTGACTTCTGCCCGCTTCCCAGGGATTCTTGGCTTTCCCTAGAAAACAAACTATTACCTTGAGGGTAGCCTGAAATCTCTGAAGAAAGTCTCTTGCAAGCAGCCAGTTCAGAGAGGTCATATCTGGTACCAGGCTGTAACAGAAAAACCTTTTCACAAAAACGGTCAACACTATTTGCTAAGCAAACCAGCATTTTCCAAACAGGGAATGGCAGTACAGTAAGCCCTCATTAAAACTTTGAGTGCCTTTGTTAATGTGACCCAACTTCGTTTGCCCAACTAAGTAACTTGAGTGATTGCCTATGAGCTCCTCTCTATCTCTACCTAATTTCTCTTATTTTTTCCCACTTGTCTTTTCTTTGTCTCAGATCTTCATTCTCCTACTTGAATGGACTTTTCAGAAATTTCGGTCTTCTCTATTGTTTCCTTCTCTCCTCTTCAAGGTCTACTCGCTCAAAATGATTTGGGGACTGTCATGCCCCAAATATCTTTTACCTCTCAGAGACCAAGAGAATATAAATGGTATTCAACAAGGGCTTTCAACCAGAGGTGATTTGGTAAGGTCTAGAGACATTGTTGGAGAAGGTAATGGCACCCCACTCCAGTACTCTTGCCTGGAAAATCCCACGGACAGAGCCTGGTAGGCTGCAGTCCATGGGGTCGCTAAGAGTCAGACACAACTGAGAGACTTCACTTTCACTTTTCACTTTCANACATTGTTGGAGAAGGTAATGGCACCCCACTCCAGTACTCTTGCCTGGAAAATCCCACGGACAGAGCCTGGTAGGCTGCAGTCCATGGGGTCGCTAAGAGTCAGACACAACTGAGAGACTTCACTTTCACTTTTCACTTTCATGCTTTGGAGAAGGAAATGTTCTTGCCTGGAGAATCCCAGGGACGGGGGAGCCTGGTGGCCTGCCTTCTATGGGGCTGCACAGAGTCGGACACGACTGAAGCGACTTAGCAGCAGCAGCAGCGGAGAGACTGTTGGTTTTTACAATCATGGGAAGGGTGCCACTGGCATCTACTAGACACGGGTCAGGGATACTGCTAAACACCCTGCACTGCACAAAAAACAGCCCACAACAAAGAATGGCCTAAAACACTGATGGTGTTGCTCTGAGAAATCCTGATATGCAGATTATCAGTAGCTGAAAATTACTGAAGAGGTAGTGCAGCCTCCTTAGGATATAGATTTTCAAGGTGGTAAAGGAACAGCCACTGACATCAGGTTGCCTAGACTTGGATCATTCTCACTGAGTTATAGGCTCCTTGGAGGCAAGAGCCTTATTTTACCTAACATGCTTAAATTACAGACTAGTATGCAATGGAGACTGCTAACCAATTGTGGATTGTCTCACATAGTTGTTTTGAGGCCTCAAGAAGGGACCATATACTAAGTGATATGAAGCACAGTGAGAGGGACAAAAGCAGCTCCTGAATAGGGGGAGCTAGGCTAGTGTTATCAACTAGGATATGCTGCCCTATTGAATACAATTTCAGAAAACACGGACATCAGACAAAGCCACTCTGTGACAATGATGGATCAAGACAAAAATAAAACCACCTCCATAAACTTACTAACAAATGAACAAGAACATTGCCCCAACCACACACACCCACACCCACAAACAAAGACCAAATATCCCCCTAACCTGGCTGAGGGACTGCAGCTTCTTAACCAATCACAGCTTTAGCCACTCTTGTTTCTCCCTCTTTCAGGTAAGAATTACTAAAATACCCATCAGAATTACCTTCATCTCCTTAACAGCATCCAATCCTGAGAGAAGGCCTGCTTCCTGGAATCCTCCCCCAAATTACCTAATACAAGCTCCAACCCTGTAGATTCTTTCCAGCACCCTCTTCCTGACATGCCCCCTGCACCTCAGGCTGTGCCTCCACTCCTTATGAGAAAATAAGCCCAGCTTTGTTCAACAAGACGAGTGTTCTGGGTGGTCTTCGGCTGGGGGGCACTGACAATAGAGGCCCAAAGGCTAACTGCTTCTATTATGCCTCAGGAGAATTGCACCCACGCATTCGAAGTCTTTACAAACAAGGATTTTGAGGTTTCCGGACAGAATGCCTCTTGCCAGGCCGTTTCTCCTCATGAGATGTCTCCTTTCCCGTCTACAGGGAGGAGGCTTTTGGTTTCCGACCTCCCGAATTGAAATCCAGGCTGTTGGGTTAGATTTCTGAAGTAAAACTCCTCAGTGAGGTGAGCGCCTCCGCTTCCAACTTCGAGTTATTCAAACACTAGCCCCATGGGACACGGTGGAGGTGGTAGCAGAGAAATTAAAGCCCCAAAGAGTTCATATTACTGAATGCCTCACCCACCTCCCTAACTCAGGAGAAACCACCCCGAATTCACTCCACAAGAGACGCTGAACAGCTTGGGTTCCCTGCTCCTCCAAAAGCGGAGGTAAGAACAGCCACCGGCAAAGCCGAACCTTCCGGGCCGGCCGGCTTCCTCAGAGTCGCGCACGCGCAAGGGTCGCTGGGCAGTCGCCGCGCTAGCGCCTGCCTCTTCCGGGCGGACTACAAGTCCCAGCTTACCAGCGCTCGGCGTCGCCTGGTAACTCGCGCCAGTCGAAGCGCGCTAGGTCGGCTTCTGCGCGCGCCTGCGCATTGGCGGTCTCTGCGCAGGCGCATTTATAACGCTTGGGAGGAGAGGGCGGGGTGTCGTTCCCTTTCGCTGATGCAAGAGCCTAGTGCGGCGGTGGGAGAAGTGTCGGCAGGAGCAGCGCTGGAGCCGGGGCCTCGGGCTGACCCGTCAGACTTTCCGTCCGTGCCGAGCCCACTCGAGCCGCAGCCATGTCCGGGGACGAGGTGAGGGCTTGAGACTGGCACTATGTCTAGGGACCAAGGCAGTGAGCCAGACCCACCCCAGTATGAGAGACTGAGCCTGCGGCCTAGCGGCCGGCCGCCGCCATGTGGGGCAGCCGGGCCTAGGCGACCCGAAGCGGTAGAGCTGGCGAGGGCTCCGGAGCCCTGGCTTGGCGGTTCCCGGCTCTCCTCAGGGCGGCGGCGCTGATGCCGGCGTCCTCCCGTGGCCGGCGTTTCCGGAATGGAGAGCACGTAGAGTTGCCCTCTAGAAGAGGGCTTGAATACCCGGTTCATAACCCCAACTGAACGAGACTGGGGCTGGCGACTCCTGCATTCCTTTCGATTTGACTCTGCAGCTCCAACTCTCCCTCGCTGGGCGCTGGTGGTACTGAGACGAGCGTCTCTCGGCTCTAGTAGAGCGACTGCGTTTCAAACTTTCCAGGCTGGCTTGTCCTGCCCGGCATCCACTTTTGTTCTTATTTAGAGCCCCTTTTTTTTTTTTTTTTTTTTTTAAGACGGGAGACGGGGAGAAGGCAAGAGGAAAACATCCTTCAGCCTGAAAAAGTGATAAACCTGGGAAAGTTTTAGGGCGTGAGTCCCTGAGCCTGCCTTAGCATAGCTCTTAGCAACGTCAGCGGGAAGTCCGGGCTGCAAAGCTCCCTCGGTCTTTTCCCACTGTCTTGCTTGTACCTCAGCAAATTTCCTCAAGCCCCTTTTTGGTCAGGTTTATCGCAGTTTATTTAAATCCAAATGGCCTAAAATGACATTTGACGTAAGTACGAGCCATAGGTATTGATTAACACTCTGAGGAGAACTACCGCTGGAAAACCCCCTAAAGTTTTTGACTAATTTCTGTAAACATTCGAGTGCTTGGCCAGTAGGGCCTTGGAGAGCAGAGAAAAATTCGAAGCTATTTTGAGCTTTGTCATTTGAGGTGGGTCCTGAAAATGCTTTGAATTTCTTCAAGTAGTGGAAAGGATTTAGGGCAAGGAAGTAGAATATTATCCAACTTGGTTAGAGTTAATTCCTTAAAATATAGGTAGTGGCTAGTTCATGGAGGAGTTTAAAGACAAATTAAGGGATTTGGGATTTTACTCTGGCGGCGATTCCAAGCTCTCAATTCTCAGAAATGAGAATACCGAGGCTTCTAGAGAGCTGTGTGATGCCCGTGATTGATCAAATAGTAAGTGACCGAGCCAGCAGTATTTAGAATTCCAAATCTCTGTTTGGTGCCTAGGAGACTCTCAGTAAGGAAACTGAGTCTAAGGGAAGTAAGTGATACCTGCTTTGGAGGTCATGGTTAGACGTTGCTGTCCACCATTGTCTTTCAAAAGTTCTGAGAGGGGTTGTGTCATGTTTGGTTTTTTTCCTACTCATTTTCTAAGCTTTTCATTACCTTTAACAACTAAGCACCTGTATAGCACAGAGTTCTCTGGGGTGCTATTCTGTGTTTTATATGGTAAAGTGCTCACAAGTGTTGTAAGAGATCTACTAGTTGGTACAGGAGGTAGAAATAGAGCATTAACAGCAGTTTGGAGCGCTGGAGGGTTCAGTTTTAGCGGTGGGATTAGATGTTGAAAGAAGTGGAATATTACTGAAGGGTGAAAAGGATTTTGTCAAGCAGAGATGGCAGAAACAGCATTCCAGCAGAGGACTTTGAAAGCCAATAAAGTATTAAAAAGCTTTGCATTTCTCAGATCTACCAGTACATTGTAAACTGGAAATTACTGCCCAGGGAAGTTAAGTTGCCCAACATCACAGAGCAAGTTAGTGAAACTGTAATCCCACCTTTGCCTTCGGCTCTGAAGGTATGTGCAGGTTCTGGTTCCTCTAATCCTGTTGGATAGAGAAGTTTTCTTGGGCCAATCCTTAACTTCTGGCTACTTTACAGGCTTGTAAGGATCAAGTGAAAAATCAGTAGGTGGAAATGATAAACTGTTAGGGACGACCTACAGCAGAAGTAGTCCTGCCTGGTAGCTAGGATAGAGGATTTAAAAATCTACTAATAAAAAAGTAATTTATTTATTTTTCACATTTCCTGTTTTCCTTTTAATTTTTTAATGTATAGTTGCCATAAACTGCACACTTCGTTTCAAACCTGGCAAGTAAGCCCAAAACTCACATAGCATAATCTCTTGTAAACCGACCTCTGAAAAGCAGTATCCTAGAAATAGGAGTGCTGCCATGTGAGGAAAAGTTCCCTGATCTGCAGGCATCAAAGTACTGTCAGTAGCTGATTATTGCTTATTACTGGTCCCCATTCACAAAGTATCTGAGTACTGGGTTTTCACACAACATGGTAAAGTGTTTTACAAAAGTAACTGAATGAAAAATGGAATGTGTATTTTATGAAGTATACAAAACACAGAAGAACAAAATACAAATAAAAATCTCCCAGAATCCTATCAGCCAGAGATGACCACACAGCATTTGTTCTGCTCACCTTGCCTCTCTGGGTTCTTTTGCAACTCACTCCTGCCTTCTTGGGGTGGTGCCTTCTAGGCCTTAAAGTTATCTTGAGTAAGGTATGGTAGATGTGAATAGGCTTCCAATTGGCTGAAGCACTTTAGTCTGTTGGTAATTTTTGCTGATATCCCTTTTCCTCACCTTCAACCCAACCCAGTGTGGGAAGTTAAAAAGAGAAAACATTTGAAGACTATTGTATACTTTAAAAGATAGCTCAAAAGTGTCTGATTTTCCATAAGCACACTGAGCAACTATTTGCTTCTCAGATCCCAACTAGTCTCATAAAACATCTGGACTGTGATACTTTGTTAAATCAGATATAAAAGTCTTTTTTTAAAAAAACAAACATATAAGTCAAGACTGACCTCGTGGTTTGAGGGAGGTCTACTTTGGGTACTGTTTAGGAATCCCTGTTTTCCATACTTTTAAACTCTAGTTTTGCTCAGTGGTGTGAATAAAATGAAGGGATGAGTATATGTCTTCAGCATCCAGAGACAGTAATTGGGAGAGATGTTAATTATGTCAGTGTATAATTCTTGCATATTTATAACCCTTTTCAAGGCTACAACCATAATGTTTCCCTGTGGACCTATATGAATGTTTTTCAGAGGATAACAGGGCAGTGGATGTCCCTCTCATCTTTGGTCTGTTTTGCTGAATAATAGTTAAAAGATAATTAATATTCCAGGCAAACTTGATACTGAAAAAAAAAATGCAATAAATGGCATGTAATCCCTGCCAGACAACCAGATTTATAGTGCTTGGAGTGTTATCTGTCCTTTTGCCAAATCTCCATATTTCAGGAATGAGGATGAATTATAGCTTCTTCCTTGGAATGATTACAACACTGTATTTAGGGTGACCCAAGACCCAGTAGGTCAGCACTGGGGAACTCCTTCCTCCTGACTCTTCTGTTTACTACTCTTAAGTTTGCCAAACTATGCTCCTCAGACTGACTGCTTTCCAGAATTAATCATACATACAATTCTTACGGTAGGGTGGGATAACTTTGAAATGAGGCTGTATCAATTTGCAAAACATCTTGCAAATCCTTCTTTATTGGGTGAGGATGATACTATATCACTCTCCCTTATTACAGACCATAGTTTGGTTTCAGTGTAGCTCAGTTTCCTTAATGTACTTGGGACATAAAGAAATTTAAGTTAATTACAATCAATTTGGGAATTTTTTTGAGTTTCATGATATGTCTTAAAGATTAGATCACCCTGAGTTGATGGATTTTGGTGATAGGAATCAAGACATACCATGCTTTGTCAACTCTAAAGCATTATATATAAGTTGTATAGCAATTGCTAACATTTATTGAGTGCTTTTTGTACCAGGTGCTGTGCAAAGTGTTTTATGTATATTTACCTTTTTGTGCTGTGCTTAGTCGCTCAGTCATGTCTGACTCTTTGCCACCCCAGGGACCTGAAGTGGCCTCTGTCCAAGGGATTCTCCAGGCAAAAATACTCGTGGGTGTTGCCATGCCCTCCTCCAGGGAATCTTCCCAACCCAGGGATTTAACTCAGGTCGCCCACATTGCAGGTGGATTCTTTACCGTCTAAGCCCCCAGGGAAGCCTATTTACCTTTTTAGGTTTGGTTTTGGTTCTGCTTCTGATCTCCACTTTACAGTTGAGGTGTGGAGAGGGCAAGAACTTATCTAGGGTAACAAAAGTAAAAACCAGAATTAGGATTTGAATTCAGTCAGTTAGGTTCTGGACTTAAGCTTTTAAACATTTTATCTTTTAATGTTGTAGAAGAACAAAGCAGAGTAAAAGGTTGTATAGAAGTTTCTTTTACTCAGAGATTTGATATATGAAGGGTTGATGATGGATTTCTTTAAAAGTTTGTCTGAATTTCAGGATAAAAAAACATTTTAAAGTTTTTTAAAAATCAGGTCAAGTCTCCTGGTGTAGCAACCCAGGTTACCAAACTTAAAACATTTATGACTTGTCTGGGCTTTGGTTTTCTCACTCATAAAGTTAGGGACGAAGCTTGGGTTATTATAACGCTAAGCTCCCTTTCCTAAATTCTGTTATCTTGTGATAATTTATAAATTAAAAAACAGTACATGTGTTTAACAGTATGCCTTTTGAGACTGCAGCACGCTTGTTACATGAGCATCATTAAAAATAATCACATGGTCCTGGTTTCTTCTTATCTTTTAAACAGATGATTTTTGATCCTACTATGAGCAAGAAGAAAAAGAAGAAGAAGAAGCCTTTTATGTTAGATGAGGAAGGGGATGCCCAGACAGAAGAAACCCAGCCCTCAGAAACAAAAGAAGTGGAGCCAGAGCCAACTGAGGACAAAGATGTAGAAGCTGATGAAGAAGACAGTAGGAAAAAAGGTAAGTGGTAAACCTGAGAGAGTCAATACTGTTCTGGAAGACCTCGTTCTCTTCCATCGGTGTTTTGAATTTTGTGCACATAATGACCCTCGCAGCCTGAGAGGCTGTTGCAGTGAAGCTGAGGCCGTGAACACGTGGGGCACATGGGACCTTGCCAGATTTTTTTTAGACTTGTTTCAGGGAAGATTCCACCAAATCCACAGGACAAAGATGATAAAACTTTGTCACTCCAAGGCTGGTTTTCCAATCTAACCTGTCCAGAAGTCTCTTCCAGTTTTTTTTTTCCTGTCTCTTTTCCAGTTTTAACGGTGGATGTATTTGAATGTAGGCAGAAAGAAATAGGACCAAGATAGATAGTTGTATGTCTTAACAAGTTTGAAAATCTATGGAAGACATTAAAATTACAGCTAGCATTAGTTACTCAGTCTTGTGCTCTAACATAAACACCATTTAAATGATTTAGTAAACATGTTTGTGTCTGTTGAATAGAAGACACTGTACTAGGGGTAGAGAAACTGACATTCATTGAGCATCTGCCATGTGCTAAGCATCTTGTAAACGTTTAAAACAAAGTTGGAAAATAAATCATTCTTTAATAAGAATTAATTATGAATTCATAAATAGCTCCTTGAAAAACTTTGTAAAAGAGGCATTTAAGAATATTCCTAGTGTACAGTAGGGCAGAACAAATGGAAAACTTATTGAACCAAACCTATTTTTACTCATTAATGGTGGATAAAATTTCATTTTGTTCAGATTGTCTCATTTTAATAAACGTGAAATACTGTACAAGGCCTTTTGTTGGTTGATTGATTGAATAACTTGTTGGACTAAGCACAATAATTTAGGTGAGAAAGGCATAATCCCTTGGTATCTCATTGGGAGATAGACAAGCAGCAAGTAAACACCTCTGTTGGAGTGACAGAAGGTACTGTTATCAAATCACCTACAGGATACCTAACCCAGTTAGGGGATAGGAAAGATAGGCTTAGAGAAGACTTCTTGGTGGAAGTAACTTCTAACAAAGATCCTGTGAGGTGAAGGTAAGAGTTACGGGAGAGGGCCCGTAGGAAGGCTTGAAGGTGAGAGACCACACACACTGCACTAAGAAGTGGAGGTAGTTCAGTTGAGCTGGAACTAGGGATTAAGGTGGAATATGAGAGACTAGGCAGAAGTAGATAAAGCTGGAGAGCCTTGGAAAATTATGTTAGAACCCTGACTTTGTTTTGGAGACAATGAAGCATCATATGGTCAGCTGCTATATAAACAGTCCCTACATGGTCCCCGATTCGATCCCTGGATCTGGAAGATCCCCTGGAGTAGGAAATGACACCCTCCTGTAGTATTTTTGCCTGGAAAATTCCATGGGCAGAGGAGCTTGGCGGGCTGCAGTCCATGGCGTCACAAAGAGCTGGACAAGACTAAGTGACTGAGCACAGCATATGGTTCCCTAGCCAGGTAATTTCCTATAAAGCTTTCAGTTGACCTGCCATTGCATTTTTAGAACCGTAACCTTTGTAGTTGTAGAGGAATTACTGTGCTAAATAATACCAGTCTCTCTAATTCTGGTGACTTGATTAACAGCTAATACATTGGTTTAACTCAATGCTCTGCCTTTGCTATTTGCTAATAATTGATAATCTCAATTATCTTTTAGATGCTTCTGATGATCTAGATGATTTGAATTTCTTTAATCAGAAGAAAAAGAAGAAAAAATCAAAAAAGATATTTGATATTGATGAAGCTGAAGAAGGTATAAAGGTAGTATTGCTTTCTTATTGAAGGTAAAATTTGACCTCTTGAAAGGTTGCTACTGGCTGATGTTTCTCCCTCTTTGTTTCATCTCTTACTAGTTTTGCTTTTTTAGTTAAGGATTTAGTCACTACTGTTAAGGTCATTTTCTTGGCATTGTGTCTGACTAGATATTTTAAAGGAATGTAAATTTAGCTTTTACACATTGTATTGTGTGCCATTAAGATGATTACAAAATGCCACTTGTGATTAATCATACTGAGATTGGCTGAGGAGAGATATTTCTGTGAGAAATCCTGTAGAGCAAATATCCCTGATTTCTTCTGTTAAACTTTTGGTAGCATGTTGAGGATACACAGATTTATGTGTATACCTCTGGGCAGCAAAGAATGAACCCCAGCCTATGGTGGTTGGTGGCTGATTTTATGGCCTGTTCTCCTATAGGAGATCCAGAGCAGTCAGACTGGTTTTATGGAATTCTCTGATGTTGTGGGGACTTGAGGCCCTGTAGTTGTCTTATTACTGGATTGATTTCTAATATAAATACCTTAGAGTTACTTTGAATAAGGAGTAGAAAGATGGGTGGCTAAGTAGATGAATAGGAGGATAGGTGGAGGAAGGAGCCGAAGCAGATATGTATTAGTGAAGACAGTGAGTCAGGCATTGTGTGCTAATTGTTAGGGAACTAAAACAAGTAAGATACTTTCCATTTTCAGAGGTTCGGGGATAATTTGGAGTTCTTTAGAATAAGATGATTTTACCTAGATTTATCCTGTTCTCTCCTTGTTTGGAGATGCTCTTCTTTTCCTACTATTGTAGGGAAATTGATAAAGAGGAATGTTCAGAATATACTGAATAGTAAGTAAGTAAGTAAGTTAAGTCACTCAGTCGTGTCCGACTCTTTGTGACCCCATGGACTGTAGCCCACCAGGCTCCTCCGTCCATGGGATTCTCCAGGCAAGAATACTGGAGTGGGTTGCCATTTATTTCTCCAAGGAATCTTCCCGACCCAGGGATCGAACCCAGGTCTCCCATATAAATGAAGTATAAATATCCCAGGTAACCAGGTGACCTATTAGAGATGTGCCACAGAAAGTCTTGGTTAACAAATTTCTCTCGTAACTTTTGTCCTGAAGAGTCACTTATAAGCTCTAATTTTAGTGCTTGGATACTTTTTTCTGTGCTCTTAAGTTATAACAAGAAGTTTCAAGTATCCTTATCAGGCAAGACATGGACATTAACTTGAGGCTGAAGTGTTTTTAAGATCTGAATTTTCAGACCACCACAGGGCTTTTGAAAAATCTTGAAAACTACTTTGTGCTATTCTCTACTTTTTACTGGGTCTTAGCCTCCAGGTTAGAGATAGAGCTTACTGGGATAAAATTATTTATATAGGACTAAAAGCTGACTGGTGTGTGCTAACTTAGATTTAGCCTGAGTTTCTCATTTACTGATTGTCATCTTAGAGACTAGGTTAATATCTGGTTTCTTGTCTGGTGTATCCAGCTGATACACATGGGCTGATTGGTCTTTGATGGTCAGATGTGGCACTGAGACAACACAGCTGGATTTGGCATTTTAAGGCTGCACTTTATTTATTCCTGGCTATTTGAGCTTTTTTGCTCATTAGATTTCTAAAATTGCTATAGCAAGGTTTACAGAGTAGCACAAAAATAGATATTGATAAGTAATGTTGACAGCACACTTCAGGTTGGATACACTGATGTAAGTAGGTGAGATTAGAAGGCTGGAACTAAAACTGGCCCTTTCTGCTCTTCTAGGGTTTTTGTGTCTCATTTCAAGGTTGTGCCTGGTTTACATCCATGACTATAGCAGCTAATCTTGGGATCAAGATTAGCTTCTTTCTGTCTATTCATCATGTGACCCTAATTCTCCATGGGTTCTGCCTTTTCCCTCTTTCATGATTTCATCTGTTGAAGTGTTGCCCAAAGACCTCCTTACAGCCTAATGCCATGCTGGCAATGGTATAAGAAAAAAAAAATCTGGTCTTTTCCACTGGTCCTGGCATACAATTCCTAAGACTCTTGGAATCTCTGGATCTGAGTTTGATCACCAGGAGCCAATGATTTCATCAATGATGCCTACAGAATGAAGCCTCCATAAAAATCTCATGGGTGGGCTCAGTAAAAAAAACCCTTCGGGGGGCAGTTTTGGAGAGCTTCAGTACTGGTGATCACATTGGGATGTTGAGAGTGGTATACCTGGAGAAAGCATGGAAGCACTACACTTCTGCCTCCTTGTTCTTGCTCTATGCATGTTCTCCATTTGGCTGTTTGCAGGTGTATCCTTTATATATTGTGTATATATGTATCAAGTATAATAAGGTAAGTGTTTTCCTGAGTCCTTTGAGCCCTTCTAGCAAATGATTGAATTAGAGGTGTATGGGAATCCCTGAACTTTAAGTAGGACATATGTGTGGGAAACCTGGGGACTCTGTACTTGAAATTGGCCTCTGAAATGAAAACAGTCTTATGGGACTGAGCCCTTAAATCCATGGTGTTTGTCACTAACTGGATAGTGTCAGAACTACATTGATTTGTATGTTATCTAGTTAGTGTCAGAGTTGGAAAAGTCATGTGGAAAAACATCACATATTTGGTGTCAGGAGGAAAAAGCACTCTTACTAACTGCATCAGAATACTTAGAAACTTAGTTAAAATATTCCTGAACCCCATGCCTGCTGAAGATTGTCAGTGAGATATAAGAATCCTTGTTAAGTGTCTTAAAATTTTTCCAGTTTAAATGACACTCTGAACCAATTTGGTTCACCTGTAAGAGATTTCTGATCTATAACTTCAGTTTTGAATATGTAATACTTTTTTCCTTCAAAGCCATGTCAGCCCGTATCATGTAAAAATAAAAATAATAATTCTAGCAGCAAAATGTTGACTCTTATCTCACTTTCTTAGGACCTTAAGATTGAAAGTGATGTTCAGGAACCAGCTGAACCAGAGGAAGATCTTGACATTATGCTTGGCAATAAAAAGAAGAAAAAGAAGGTTGTCAAGTTCCCTGATGAGGATGAAATACTAGAGAAAGATGAAGGTAATATTAGTGGGCTTAACAGCTCTTTTCTAGGTTCACGCAAACCTTTGGCCTAGTCTCTTTCATGAATGGGTTCCTTATTTATTTTTTCTTGGCCCCTTATTTCCACTACCAAGTAATGGAAGCTAAAAGGAAACAGAATCTAACCTGATAATGAAAGTTTAAAAGATTTCATGGAGGAAGAACTTGACAGGTGTAATTACATTATAACATACTGATTTAGACTATCGGGACACTTACTGTAACTGAATTTTTTTTTTCTTTTACTATTTTGTTAAAAGTGCTGTTTATTAGTTTCGAAGTACTATAACTACTTTAGAGAATTTAGTACAGTCAGCAGACAGGTTTTTATGGATGTGTTTGTTTCCTAAATGCTTCAAAACAGACATTTTTTTCCTTTAATTATCCTGGTGCATTAGTTGGTTTGTTAAATCAAGAAACAGTTCAGTGTGTCTGTATTACCACAGATTCCTGATTAGAGAGGTCTTTATTAAGGGTGATTTATGAAAGTTGTAATCTCTCTCTATAGGAAAATGGGGTTATTTGAGAGCCTTGATGCCTTTATGATTGAGACTGTTATGAATGCAGTTGTGGGAGGGAAGACAAATGTTCTAAAGCTTTCAGTTCTCTAGATCTGCTTCTCCCTTCCCCTTTTTGTTCTTGTATCAGGCCCTACCCCTCATTCTTATAGTCTTTGTTATCTGTAGCTTTAGAAGATGAAGACAGCAAAAAAGATGATGGTATCTCATTCAGTAACCAGACAGGCCCTGCTTGGGCAGGCTCAGAAAGAGACTACACATATGAAGAGGTAAGACAGATTGTTGTGAAAGGGGCTAAACTGTTCACTAGAACTCAAAAGCAGGATAAATGTCCCCTGAATTGAAAGGGCTATTGAAGTACAGGTTGATAATGAAACAGACCCAGAGAGGTCACACAGCCAATGCACAGCACTGCCTGATGCCCACGTATGGGGCAGGCAGTCATTATAGTATCATCAGAATCCATGAACTTCTAAGATCGTTGGAGCCCCCCTGGAGGGGGACAATAGAGAAAGGAAGTGTTAATATGGGGCCAGGCTAGTCTGGAGTTTGTTTGTTCTGGGTAGTCTGAATTTTAGTTTTCCAGGTACCACATATTTTCCCACAGTAACAGTAGAATGTAGTAGGAGCTTGTTCATTCCTTTAACTTTGAATATGGAACTGTTCTGCTTTCATAATGGACCAGTTGCTATTCAGGGTTGAGAATTATTTTCAGGGGGCTCCCAGAACATGTGATGAATGTGTACATTTGATAAGAAGTAAAGTTTGTTCTTAAAGGAAATGCACAAGTTACTCAAGTGGGAACTGTATACTCCTGCTATTAATAAGACTATACATGAATACCACTTTATCTCTATAGCTACTGAATCGAGTGTTCAACATCATGAGGGAAAAGAATCCAGATATGGTAGCTGGAGAGAAAAGGAAATTTGTCATGAAACCACCACAGGTCGTCCGAGTAGGAACCAAGAAAACTTCTTTTGTCAACTTTACAGATATCTGTAAANTGTTCAACATCATGAGGGAAAAGAATCCAGATATGGTAGCTGGAGAGAAAAGGAAATTTGTCATGAAACCACCACAGGTCGTCCGAGTAGGAACCAAGAAAACTTCTTTTGTCAACTTTACAGATATCTGTAAACTGTAAGTTGCTTAATGCAGAGTCTCCATCCCAAATGCCAGGTTCTCAGTGGAGTAGATGTGGACATTATTGCCAGTGGAAGGAGACAGTACACGGGTGTCAGGGTTGGGCTGAGGGTGGTCACAGTTCAAGTCTGTCAGTTCTTTGAATTCATAGGTCTTAAGGCTTGATTTATTAGGCATCTAAAAGTCAGGGAAGGCAACTCATGCTGACTTATGAGAGGATTCTAACCAGATGGAGTGAAGAGTCAGGACACTGAGTATAGTCCTTAGAAAGAAGCCTGGGAAGCCCAGGCAGATGGACAAGCTCATCAGGCTGGAGTGGGCCTGCCAAGCAAGTACAAGCAGTGAGCTTTGGGAAGGCAGCTACATTTAATAATCTGCTCCCTTGGTTATTGCCAGGACACAGTTGATGAGATTTCCACTTCATTAATTATCATCACATTCCATGCCTGTCTTACCCCCATGTCATTGTCTGGGCCTGGCTCTTCTCAGACTTCCTCAGCTACACCTTTTTTGGTAGGTTCCTTAGGGCAACTGACCTTATCTTCTGTTTGTTCTTTAATTTCTTAAGTAATACAGGCTTGTTGTACGTAAAAGGGAAAGAAAGAAAAGAAAGTGAATTACTCAGTCGTGTCCGACTCTTTGCAACCCCGTGGACTGTAGCCCACCAGGTTCCTCCGTCCTTGAGATTTTCCAGGCAGGAGTACTGGAGTGGGTTGCCATTTCCTTCTCCGGGAGACCTTCTCGACCCAAGGATCGAACCCAGGTCTCCCACATTGTAGGCAGACGCTTTACTATCTGAGCCACCAGGGAAGTCAAAATAAAGAAAATGTAATCACTAAAAATTCCCTGACCAGAGTAACCACTTGTTTTCATTGCTTATAGGCATGACTTAAAAAGTTTTAGACTATTTTTTTTGCTGGTGGTGAGAATAGTATTTTTATCTGTAGAAATTAGATAGAAAGTGAGACAGCACAGACCTGCTCAAGAAACTGAGAACTCATCTAAGTCCATCATTGAGAGACAGGCAATCAGAGTTTAGTATTGTTATGTTTAGCTGCTTTTTTGTTGTTTTAATATTTATTTGGCTGCACCAGCTCTTAGTTGCAGCACTTGGGATCTTTAGTTGCAGTGTGTGAACTCTGAGGTGTGGCATGTGGAATCTAGTTCCCTGACTAGGGATTGGATGTGGGCCCCCTGCATTGTGAGTGCAGAATCTTAACCACTGGATAACCAGGGAAGCCCCCTCTTTAGCTACTTTTAAGCATCTAAATACTTTTTAATAAATTGGTATTATACTGGTTTTTAACATATTTTTCTCAGTATATAGTTAACTTTTTACCCATATCATTAAATAATCTTTACAAATGTTTTTACGAGTTATGCAACATATTCTGACAGTTCCTTGGTTGAACATGGTTGCTCCGAATTTTTCAATATCAGGCAGAGCTTCACAGAACAATCCTGATACCTGTATCTTGGCAGAACTCAGAATAGAGCCTTAGGGCGAAAATTCCCAAAAAGGAATTGCCTAGTCAAAAGGAATGGACATTGTTTATAGCAAACATTGGAAAGTTGCTTTCCAGCAAGTTTATACCAGTTTATACTCCCACTAGCAATATAAATACCTACCAGTTTTATTATATTTCACCAACCCTTACTCATTACATTTGGGGAAAAAAGCTTTTTAAAATTATAATAGTAGTATCTAGTTATTGGAACAAACTCAAACAGTGCCAAGTGAATTGAATTAAAAAGTGTACTGAGTGGCATTAGTCTGTATTTGCTTTTTTTATTTTATGTGCTTTTTCATTTTATGCTTTTTTGTTCTTATTTAGAGACCTGTATTTTAAAAGCAGGATAGAATGGATGTACCATAATTTAACCACTTCCCAGTTGGTGAATATTTTAGCTGTTTTAAATTTCTGTTGTTGGGCTGCCATGAAATACTTCCCTTTTTAAAAATAAATTCCAAACAGGAAATATATAGGAATTTGCATAACAAACACCCAAGTATTCATTGCCTTGATTTGGTGTGTTTTGATCTCTTGATACTTGAACTTCAGATCCTTTTACTTCTTTAGAAAGGGGACTTTACAATTACAATTTAAGGACATCTTTATATATCTTTCTGATCTCTTTTACTTTTCCTTCCTAGAAAAAGATCTTATCCTTTAAAGTTGGTATTTACCTTTCCTGTCCATGTCTACAGACATTTACCAGTGTGTATATACTTGTAAATAAAATGTAATATTGTTTTATGGGCTCTAAAATGTAAACAAATGGTATCATATGTGTCTTCATTTCAGAGTTTGATGAACTGTGCTAAAATTCACCTAACAGCTGAGTAATTACAAAACAGTGAAGAGAGTGAGGTTTTTAGAAGTTTTGTTAGATTTCCATGAAAGATACAGTTTATATTATTCCACTTTCTTTTTAGATTACATCGTCAGCCTAAACATCTCCTTGCATTTTTATTGGCTGAACTGGGTACAAGGTAAGAAACTATATTCACGTTTGTATACAGTTACTTACAGTATTAATGGACATTTTATAAGAACTTCTTTTAACTTGAAAAGATATGTAATACACTTAGGAAAAAAAACATCCACCTGATTGTCAGAAGAACTTTTAGGGCAATGAAGGAGGGAAACTTGTTCATTTCTATGGGAGAGGTTGGCTACTTGGGAATAGGAAAATGGTCCACAGTGGCTCATATGTGAACAGGCCTGTTAGGTATACCAAAGTGAGCTGAATGTCCCATTTTAAGTAATGTAGTAATGAATATGACTAACATGTTGAGCATCCATTGTGTGCCAGACTCTTTTGGATACCATCTCAATCTTTACAAAAGTTCTGTGGACTGTTAGAAAGTAGTGTTACTCCATCTTAACACATTTGGAAACAGGTTTGGTGAAGTGAGGTTGTATAGGTGGTCACATAGAGAAAGAAAAAAGAAAAAGTGTTAGTCATTCAGTTGTATCCGACTCTTTGCAACCTATGAAGCCTGTCAGGCTCCTCTGTCCATGGGATTTTCCAGGGAAGAATACTGGAGTGGATTGCCATTTCCTTCTCCAAGGAATCTCCCTGACCCAGGCATTGAACCTGGGTCTCCTGCATTGCAGGCAGATTCTTTACCATCTGAGCCACTATCACATAGCTAGTTAATTGCAGTCAAGATGTAAACTCAGGTCTACATTTCTTGGGAGCTTTTAACTCTTAAAAGCCCTAATCTTGTGCCTTGTTGGTAGTACAGAGGTAATTAAGGTGTTCTCGTCTCTTCCTATCTAGAAACGCATTTTGTTGGAACTGGCTGTATTTGTTGTGGGGTTAAGGAGTAATTTGCTTGACCAGTGGTAGATATGTGGGCTGTGTTGTGGTAGAATTGTATTTTAAATGTAAATTTGTTACAAACTTAAATTACATAAACTGATGGAACAAAAGGTAGCAGTGTTTTTCCTACTTCTCAGAATAGTTTTGTGGAGGTGAGGTAAATTATAATAAGTTGTAACCAGTGAGTTTATAGTCACAGGGCTATCAAGAAAACTGAATTTCTTTGGACAGTGAATGAAAAAGATTTTCTGTGTCAAAGCGCTGGAATCACCTTTGCCTGGAAATTAAGGGTTGTTGTTCATGGAGGATGATAATAAACTCTTACAGCTAAAGGAGAATCATAGGAGAGGTTCTTGGAAAAGGAATAGATTTAATGCTGCTTGGCTGGATTTTTGTTTACTTTCTGATTTGTAATTTCTTTTTTCTTTTCACATTTTTGTGTGGCTGAAATTCCAAAGCTGCTTAATTCTGATGAAACCCAATTTATCCGTGTGTTTATTTGGTCACTTGTGCTTTTCAGTGTCATATTTAAGAAAATATTGACTAACAGATGGTCATGAAGATTTACATCTGTGTTTTCTTCTAAGATGACTACAATTTTAGCTCTTATGTTTAGGTTGACATTTTGCAGCTATTTTTTGGTATGTTAAAAGTGTCAGAGTTGTTTCTTTTGCATATAAATAGATAACCTAGTTGATCTTGCACCATTTGTTGAGAAAACTGTTCTCTACTCCAATGAATTATCTTGACACTACTTCAAAAATCAATTGACAATAAAATAAGGGTTTATTTTTGGACTCTAAATTTTTTTCATTGATGTACTGAGCACTGTGGCTTTGCAGTATATTTTGATCTCAGAAAACATGAGTCCTCCAACTTTCTCCTTTTTCATCATTATTTTGGCTATTCTCAGTCCTGTGCATTTCCATATAAATTTATTTTTATTTATTTTTTTATTTTTACATCAGCTTTTTTTAAAAAATGTCTAGCCCAGAGCCTTGCTTTCTCAAAAGTATTACTTGTCAGCAACTACTTTAAAAAAAGTTTCATCATTGACAATATGAGCCCTGTGATTTCAACTGTACTTTTGGGAGAGGGGTTGAAATTGCTTTATAGATACAATTCACACATTTAAAAATGTATAATCCAGTAGTTTCTAATTTGTTCACATAGTTAACCATCACCACAATTTTAGAACATCTTCATTAACTATATGCAACTGATCAAAAGATTTGGTCTTAGAATTTTTAAATATATCTGTACCTCTTTTCATAATTATATTTATAGTGCACCTCACTGCTTTGCATGTGGTATGCAGTCAATAAAAGTGTGATTGTCCTTTGTTGCATGAATGGGTCATCACACAAGGAATCAGTTTTTCTTTTTTCCTTCAATGGATGAGTCCAACTCTCTGTGACCCCATGGACTGCAGCATGCCAGGCTTCCCTGTCCATCACTATCTCCCAGAACTCAGTGTCCATTGAGCCATTGATATTATCCAACCAATCTTATCCGCTGTCATTCCCTTCTCCTCCTCCCCTCACTCTTTCCCAGCATCAAGGTCTTTTCCATTGCGTCGGCTCTGCACGTCAGGTAGCCAAAGTATTGGAGCTTTAGCATTAGTCCTTCCAATGAATATTTGGGGTTGATTTCCTTTACGATTGACTGGTTGGATCTCCTGGCAGTCCAAGGGACTCTCAAGAGTCTTCTCCAGCACCACAGTTTGAAAGCATCAATTCTTCAGCACTCAACCTTCTTTATGGTATAACTGTCACATCTGTATAAGACTACTGGAAAAACCATAGCTTTTAACTAGACAGACCTTTGTTGGCAAAGTGATGTCTTTGCTTTTTAATATACTATCTAGGGTTGGTCATAGCTTTCTTTCCAAGGAGCAGGCATCTTTTAATTTCATTGCTACAGTCACTGCAGTAATTTTGGAGCCCAAAAAGATAAAATCTGTCACTGTTTCCACTTTTTCCCCATCTGTTTGCATGAAGTGATAGGGCCAGAGGCCATATCATCTTAGTTTTTTTCATGTTGCGTTCCAAGCCAGCTTTTTCACTCTTTTTCACCCTCATCAAGAGGCTCTTTAGTTCCTCTTCACTTTCTGCCATAAGGGTGGTGTCATCTGCATATCAGGCTATTGATATTTCTCCTGGCAATCTTGATTCCAGCTTGTGATTCATCCAGCCCGTCATTTCATATGATGCACTCTGCATGTAAGTTAAATAAGCAGAGTGACAATATATAGCCTTGAAAATACTCCTTTCCTGATTTTCAGACAGTCTGGTTTTAGGTCATTACAAATCATTTGTTGCTGAAGGTGTAATTAAAAATTGAATTTAATGTTAGGAAATATGGGTGAGTTATTAGGCACCAACTACTTAAATTTTGAGAAACCAGGTAGTATTGCGCCTATAACTTACCTGTGTCATTGAATATATTTTAGTATTTAAAATATTTGAGTATTTAATATTTATATATTATAAAAATATTAATATTTAAAATGTTTGATTGGTATTTGATTCCTTATAGGAAAAAACAATAATAGAGATTTTTTTTTTCCTTCATAGTGGTTCTATAGATGGTAATAATCAACTTGTAATTAAAGGAAGATTCCAACAGAAACAGATAGAAAATGTTTTGAGAAGATATATCAGTAAGTGTATAATTTTTAACACATCTCTCTGAAATGTCCCCATTGGGCTGAAATATTCTGGGTGACAGCCATTGGTTTTTCATGAAGCTAGACAGGCTGGCCTTAGAAGATGAGAGAAAATAATGGTGGGGAACTAGGGTGGGTGGTGGCTCTTGGTAGCAAGTTGGGGGTCGGGGGTGGGATTTGGATTTCCTAAGACCTAGCTGATCAAGGCTGCTGGTTGGTTCTAGGCTGAAGGCCAAGTGAAAGAAATCTATCTGCATTCAGACCTGATCTGACCTAGTTTTCTTACCTTCCTAATCACTTAAAATTGGCAGATCTGTTCCCACCTAAGAAAGCTATTAAGTTCTCTCTTGAGTGGGTCTCCTACAGACAAAGCCAGGAGTAGGCATCTGGCACGTGTCACTGCTTTTTTGGACATTAGGAGCCTTTTTTCAACCCATGGTTAAGTTTGTGAACTATCACATCAGATAGCTTGTGTTTTCTTACCTCTAGAATAGCTGGGTGTAGCAAAGATAAACTTTCAGCTTGGGTTCCAGTGTGGGACTGCAGAGTTCAATAGAAGCATTTTAGAGGAAAGAAAACCTCTGGCTCAGGTAAAAAAAACCTGAGGTAATTGTGTGTGTTGTTTCTCCTCAGAGGAATACGTCACCTGTCACACGTGCCGATCACCAGACACAATCCTGCAAAAGGACACCCGACTCTATTTCTTACAGTGCGAAACTTGTCATTCTCGATGCTCTGTTGCCAGCATCAAAACTGGCTTCCAGGCTGTCACGGGCAAGCGAGCACAGCTCCGTGCCAAAGCTAACTAATTTGCTAATCACCACTGATTTTGCAAAGTGTGTTGTGGAGATTTGGCTGGACAGGTTTACCATCAGAGTGGATATACCACTGTATTAAAAACAAGATAGAAAAGCTGCCAGGTTCTTTGGCGTGTGGCTGGTCTATTCTTGCAAGATGCCGTTGCTGAAGCTGTTGACATACTCATTGCCTACTTTAACAACTGTCAGAGAAACATGATGGGGTAAGGCGGTGCTTTTTTAAAATCGTTCATAGACTTCTGTAAAATGCAAGATAAATTAAAGTTATTATAACAGTGACTCTTTCAATTTGGTTTGTCCTTCAGTTTTCTTTTCTATTAAAAAATTATGCTTAATGAATTCAGCACAACAGTTTGTGCCTGGGCAGCTCTGGTGAGGTCTCTTTATGCTTCTGAGAACCTTAAGCTGGGTAGTCATTTTCCTTCTGTTTCTTGGGATGCCTGAAGTAGACAGTTTCACATGATGGTTGGAACATGAGATCTGGGAGGACAGCCTGTTTTTGGTGTCCAGAGAACAATTATATATAGACTTGAATTCTTTTTCATTATGTGGGGATTGTTGCCACTACCTCACAGCTGAGTCCTCCATCTGTTACCATATGAGGAAATAAAAGGTGCTAAGTACCTTCCTTAGAATTTTCCTCCTTATTGGCCACTAAGAGAATCTTAGAGATACAGCCTTTGAGTATGTCTTATAACTTGCTGGCACACCAAGAATAACCCTAGTCAGGCATCTGTTGGTGAGAAAGTGGTGTGGCTTATGCAAACTCTTGACAGTCCAAACCATGATGCTAGAGGACACCTTTCTTTTTCCTCAACTTCGAGTTCTGGATTTGAAAAATGGCCCACCACAAATGTTTTTTTTCTATTTTCTCTATTAAAAGTAGATTTTGAATGTGATCATGAGAAACCAAGAGGTGATTCCGATTGTGTTCTACTTCTGGGGCCTCCTTCTGGTTCTGCCTTCTGTGGTTTTGGCCAAAAAGGTATTTCCCCTTTGAGCACAAGAGAAAAGATCCTCTTAAATGCCTGCTGTGATCTGCCTTGCACACACTTGATGAGGGTCAGGGCATAATGCTGCTCCTTCCTCTTGTTGCCAGACTATTCCAGGAGCAGTCACTCAGCCTTGAGTGTCTTGACCATGTTGTGTTTAATCACTGTGACCCAAAGGCCAAGTGTTGTAAGGTGCCTTGGTCAAGAAGTGGTAGAGGGGGCAGAGCACTTCCTCGACCCAGTAGGTCCTGAGGGGACTACACACTGGCTGAGCTGCTAACACTGCCCTGATGAACTCAACTGCTGTTTATTTCATCTTCCTTCTTTTGTATCTATATCCACACAATTCCCAATGTCAGCTGTTATTGCGTGAATAAACCAAGGATCAGTGCCTCTCGTGTAATTAGTGCTTTTGTGCCTATGTATGTGTGTTTTGTTTAGTCAGGAGACATGGGATTTTAGAGTTTGGTGACAGATTGGCAGTTTCAACCCCAGTTCTTAAGTCCATTCTCCAAAACAGACTCTCCAGACAGATTGAGACTTCAAGACAGTCCTGTTGAGGTACTATTTGGTCAAAATTGGACCGACTGTGGCAGACCCATTCAAAATGAAGAGTTACCCTAGGTTAGCATTCCCAGTAGCATCAGCCTCTGTTCTGTCTACTGTACTATCAGACCAGCCATAGCCCAGCTGGAAGGGCTCTTCTATGGAGGGACAAAGCAAAGGCCATTGAGGGTTTCTGATCAAGAGCAATGATCTAGTTATAAAGGAATCAGACCACCATTTCCAGTGTCTTCAGAAACTGTTAAAGGGTGTTCCTAATTATGCTGGGGGCTGTGTGGGGAGTTTTTTGAGACCAGATAAACATGTTCCATGTCAAAAGTGAAAGTTTTTTGTATGTGGATGTGCATTTTCACAAGCATATAAATATGCAATTATATCTCTTGACTTCTTACCTGCCCGCAGCCTCATCTACAGAAAAGTTTAAACTTTTCCTAAGATCTCCTGGCTCTTCTGAAGTCTCTGCCCACTTCATGTAAACAACTGTTTTACCCTCAGGTTACCATTAAGTGCTAAGAGCAGAGTTTACATGTTCTTGATGTATCCCCATACCTAGAGCAAGCAGAACTTAGCTTGTGGGTAGTAAGTCAGGTTTTTTTAGCTCCCTCTCCCCGCAAACATGTTGTAGACTTAAGTGTTCAGAAAAAAATGCTGGGCTGGGCAGCCTCAAAGTGAGGCCCCAGCTCTGACCTGGTCTCCGAAGTGCATATTTGAACAGAACATCAGACTTTACAGTATGTTTTTAGATGTCAGTCTTTATAGCATATGGTAGTGTTATTCATGGTATGCCATAGTTTATTGTCAGTACCCTAAATGGTGGGTATGAGTACAGGCCTTGAACAGTCCGGACTGGCAGCCTTCTATCATTGATTATATCCTGTATTCTCATCTATAAAATGAGGAAATGCCTATCTCAGAGATGATGGAATATTGTATTTAAAGTGCTTAACCCAGGCCTGCCTGCCTTGCACTGTGCACAATCTTCCTTCTGTACTCCCCTCAAGCTGAATTAACCTGGTCAGAGGAGGAGACGCAATGGCTGATAGTACTTGTGAGCGAATCCCCTTTCCCGAAGAAAGATGCTCTGCCTTTCCCCTGCCAAGTGTGCAAATCCTGAGGACTATAGGTATTACTTACCTATTTTTATGGTGACAGTAGCTTTTGACCTTGTGAAAAACTGCTCTGCTTTCAGACAGGGTAGCTACCTGTCTCCAGGAGCATCACACTCTCCCAAAGGTTTGCAACAACAGAGGCATAGTCCTTCAAGCGTTGTCCCATTAATGATGGTGCTCTCAAGAGAAGAAAGGACCAAACACTTGCTCGGTCTCCTGTGATTGCTGTGGGTCCTTATCCCTGCAAACCTTCCCTGGTAACAGATACTCAAGAACCTTCTAATTACTGCCCCTTGCTTTAAATGTGGCTTCTGTTTTAAACACAGTATTTGGAACCACTGGAGAACCAGCTGTTCTAAAGGATAGGTATTAACAGATATTCTTACTGAACATCACCATTTTAACGGGCACTTTTAAAAAATTATTCATTGTACAGATTTTCATGAACTTTTAAGTGAGCCAGGAACCAAATTAAAGCCAAAATATTAATGAGTTATTAGCCAAACCTAATATGCTGGGAAACAACTTCACTATCATTAACTGTTTTGGCCTCGAGTTATGACTGCTTCACTTTTCAGTCCCAGCTCACTATGACAGATACAGCCCAAAATCTGGGCTTTTTTTTCCCCTTCTGCACTATACAGCTTGTGGGATTAGTTCCCCGACCAGGGACTAAACCTAGGTTTCAGCAGTGAAAGTGCCAAGTCCTAACCACTGGATTGCCAGGGAATTCCCTTTATGTTCTTCCTAAATAATCATTTATATAATACATAGATAGTACTGCCTAAGTACTATCTCTAATTTGTGTGAGGTCCTGTTCTAGGTGCTTTTGAACTGTAGTGTTGAAGACTTGAGAGTCCCTTGGACTGCAAGGAGATCAAACCAGTCCATCCTAAAGATCAGTCCTGGGTGTTTATTGGAACGACTGATGTTGATGATGAAGCTCCAATACTTTAGCCACCTGATGTGAAGAACTGACTTACTAGAAAAGACTCTGATGCTGGGAAAGATTGAAGGCAGGAGAATGGGGCAACAGAGGATGAGATAGTTGGATAGCATCGCTGAAACAACGGACATGAATTTAAGCAAACTCCAGGAGATAGTGATGGATAGGGAAGCCTGGCGTGCTGCAGTCCATGGGGTCATAAAAAGTCAGACATGACTGAGTGACTGAACTGAACTGAAAGAGCAGACTGATGGGAAGTGAAAGACTAGTTGCTATGCTATGCTAAGTCACTTCAGTTGTGTCCGACTCTGTGTGACCCCATGGACAGCACCCCATGAGGCTCCCCTGTCCCTGGGATTCTCCAGGCAAGAACACTGGAGTGGGTTGCCATTTCCTTCTCCAATGCATGAAAGTGAAAAGTGAAAGTGAAGTCGCTCAGTCGTGTCCGACTCTTAGCGACCCCATGGACTGTGGCCCACCAGGCTCCTCCGTCCATTGGAGTTTCCAGGCAAGAGTGCTAGAGTGGGGTGCCATTGCCTTCTCCAGAAAGACTAGTTAGGTTATTGTAAAAGTCTTATTAAGAGATGAAAGGGGCTTAATCTACTAAGGGAGTGGGACAAAAAACAGGTTAGAGCTAAGACATACCTTGGAAAAAACTAACATGATGCTGACATGCGCAAAAGAGTAAACAAATACACCATTCTCCAAGATGCAGGATTCATGAAAATAGACATCGTTGTGTCTCAGTCATGTCCAACTTTGCAACCCTATGGACTATATATAACCCGCCAGGCTCCTTTGTCCATAGAATTTTCCAGGCAAGGATACTGGAGCGGGTTGGTTGCCATTTCCTACTCCAGGGGATCTTCCAAACCCAAGAATGGAAACCTGAGTCTCCTGTGTCTCCGGCATCGGCAGGTGGATTCTTTACCACTGCACCACCCGGGAAGCCCAAAGATGGGGAGGGCAGGGCTCAACTGAGGTCCTTGTGGACATCAAAGGGCAGCTGTCAGCTGGGTCTCTGTGTATGTCCCCTGGCACTCCTGGGGAAGACTGAGTTAGAGGTAGAGATGGTGGAGGCATGAATGTAAAGTCTGAAGCCATGGGTTTGGTGAGCCAGGAACTCATACAGAAAAATGATGACATGCCAACATAAGAGGAAAGGAAATTTGAGTATGTAGAGAAGAGCTAGAAGAGGCTTGTCACATGAATCGGGAGAGGAATTTCAAAGTTCACACTACATCCAACTAAAAAGTGGCTGTGGAGGTTAACTAAGGGTGAAATGTACCTTTTAGATTAATAACAGACCCTCAGAAGTGTTTTACTGTTATGTAATAATTATTTATGAAGACTGTGGCCACAGGTAGAGGGATTTTGATTTACCAAAAGCCAATCAATGGTCCAAATGGGATTCAAACTCAGAACAGCTGGCTCAGAATCTTTTACTGTATTTGTATTGTGGTTTCATCAGATGGCCCACTGCATATATAGTGTCCTCGTGGGGCTTCCCTGGTGGCTCAGACGGTAAAGAATCTGCCTGCAATGTGGGAGACCTGGGTTCGATTCCTGGGTTGGGAGGATCCCCTGGAAGAGGGCATGGCAACCCACTCCAGTATTCTTGCCTGGAGATCCCCATGGACAAAGGAGCCTGGCGGGCTACAGCCTGTGGGTTCGCAAAGAGTCGGACACCACTGAGCGACCAGGCACAGCACGTGGGACAAGATCTGACCTGGCCAGGGTTGGCTAACACCTGACACAGACCCATGTTTCAATTCCTTGCCCATAAAAAAACATGACCAAACTATCATATTACTATTTCCTAATAGTCTTTAAAAACTGCTCCAAATCCTCATAAAGCACTCTAGCAGCTGCTACTGAATGTTTTGAATTGACAAGTGAAATGAAGCCTGAGGTAGGTTAAAAACAAATTATGGTCATAAAGAGGAATTTGGGTTCAACCATACAATTTGTGTTAGCCAATGGAATGTTACAAGCATAACACAAGCTCAAGGAGCTTGATGAGCACCTACATATCAGTGCTTACCTGCCTTGCTGGCTAGGAGTATGTGGCGCCCACTGTGCAACCACTTGACAAGTGGGTGGTTATCTGGGACCAATCAGTTTCCAGTAATCTGCCAGCTCACTTCAGCCACACAAGAGCCCAAATGAGATAGGCAGAACAATCACCCAGCTGGTTCAGAGCCCAAATTGCCAAGCTACAGAATCAGAAGCAAATTAATGTTTAATGTTCTCTCATCACCGACTCGATGGACGTGAGTTTGGGTAAACTCCGGGAGTTGGTGATGGACAGGGAGGCCTGGTGNACAATCACCCAGCTGGTTCAGAGCCCAAATTGCCAAGCTACAGAATCAGAAGCAAATTAATGTTTAATGTTCTCTCATCACCGACTCGATGGACGTGAGTTTGGGTAAACTCCGGGAGTTGGTGATGGACAGGGAGGCCTGGTGTGCTGCGATTCATGGGTTGCAGAGTCGGACATGACTGAGCAAATACAGAGTGGTTTGTTACACATGAAATAAGGCCCACTTACTTGTCTAGGCCAACCCCTCACACAGATGAGCAAACAGACACCCAGCAAAGAAAAACAAATGCTAGGGTCACAAATCTTACCGGAAGCAGTACAGCAGGGAGAGTCTTAGTTCCCAGTCCAGGAAACCCACTAGCAGTGGGAATCTACTAGGATCACAACTGATACTTTAAGACCTTGAAAATATCTAGAGAATGTCAGTCCTTTGGGCAGAATCAGGTATCACGTTTCTTCATGATCTTTTGCTTTTCAAAGGTTGGAAAGAAAAATGAAACCTATGGAGCTCTCCTGTCCAGACAGGGAAGATAGGCCTGTGTGTGCAGGGTTTTGTGGATGTGAACCTCCCAACTCAAAGGCCCAAGTCTGGGCGTTCTTAGTGGCTGAAGTAGTTCTGGGGCTTTTCTGGGGTGCCAGGTTAGGGAATCCCATTCCTACTCATGTCCAGGGTATTTCCTGGTCCCAGGGTGATTAGACAGGGCCTCTTGGTAGGGCAGATGCTTCCAACCCTGGCAAGGGTTTTCTTTGCTCTTCTGGTGGCCTCTACACCTGGCATATTAAGCAAGCACATGGCCCCTGCTGTTCTACCTGTCCCCCCAGCTCTGAAAAGTGAGTGCCTCAGTCCAGCATACTGAGGAGGCCCTGTACAATCTAGAAGTGTTATATACGGTACAATGGACACACAGCACAGCACTAAGCTTTGGGGACACAGGAACATGGAGTCAGTCTTCATGTAATGTTCACCAGGCACCAAACCCCCTTTAGACTCTGCCCAAGTCCGAGTCCAGGGCAACACTTCCCTGCCTTGAACAGAGGGAAATGTGCAGGGGGTGCTGAGCAAGAGCTGGGCTTGACCTTCTGGGTGCAAGGACAGACTGCAGGTTCAGGGACCAAAGTACTATGCTGCACCACGGGCCCTTCACGGGTAGAGGCGTGTCCTGCAACCCTCTCCTCTGGACACCCGCTTCATCGCTCCAGACTGACCAGTTCCTCAGGGTTACTTCTCAGTCCAGGTCTGGATCTCTGACTCACAGCCTCAGCTACTAGCCTCTCTCCCCTTGCTGCCCAAGATCCCTGTGAAAAAACAAGTGTCCTAAACCAGGACACAGAAGAGGAGCAAGTGGTGAACTGTAGCACCATTTCAGAGCTGTGAAAGACCAGACTTACTGAGACTGGGGCCTGAACCTACCACTGCCTGACCAAGAGGATCAAAAGTCGTTTGGTACTTCAACCATGAAGGTGCTCTTGTGGGCATAGACACATTTGACCCTCCCCGACAACACTAATGGTCATTTTAATCCCCATTTTAGCCAGGGACACTTATCACCCAGAAAGATCAGTATTTGGCACCCTGGACAATGCTCTCTGGCAGGGAGGAGTGAAGGGGAGAACAGAAGGGCACGCAGCAGACCTACTTTCTGGTTGGACAGGAGGCCCAGGGTTCCTTCACAAAAAAAAACACAACCATCCCATCTCAGAGCAAGTTGGGATCCAATCTCTTTATTGTCAAGGTCCCCTCCCTGTGGGCCCCACCCCGCTCCAAACCTATAGAAAAACCNAGGGCACGCAGCAGACCTACTTTCTGGTTGGACAGGAGGCCCAGGGTTCCTTCACAAAAAAAAACACAACCATCCCATCTCAGAGCAAGTTGGGATCCAATCTCTTTATTGTCAAGGTCCCCTCCCTGTGGGCCCCACCCCGCTCCAAACCTATAGAAAAACCCCAAGCCTGGGAATGTCCTGGGGAGGGGAGGCAGAGACTGCTCTGCCCTCTGGCCTGGGCAGTACCAACAGGGAGGGTACGTGAGGAAGGGATGCTGATAACTCCACCTGCAGAGAATGCGCCACTGGCTGATACACGTGAGGGAAGTGGTGCCTGCTGCCAGCTCTCCTCTGGGACCCGCTGGGGGTGCTATCCAGGGGTGGGTGCCCAGCTTGAGGCCTGGTACAGTGCACGCCTTTCTCCTGCTGGTGGCCATCGCTCCTGTCAGACTGAGAGAGACAAGAGAGAACGAAGGCTGAGAGGAAGAGCCCCTTTGTGCTCTCGGTAACAAGGTCCGGGAAGATGGGAGAGTGCAATGGCGCTTGCTGTTTGCAGACACAGGCATGCCTGTGCCCTCCCTCTGTCTGGCTTCCTAACTTCCTGACCATGAAACCTTGGGTGACTCTCCTCCTTCCCTAAGCCTCCATGTCCTCACGAGTCCCCAGCACCTCTCTTTCAAACTGGCTGAACAGGTACAACTTAGCCTCCCAGGTAAAACAAACCACGAAGACTGACTAAACTTAAAGGTGCGGTGGAGCATATGCAGACTCACAGCACGAGTGTGTCACGCATAAAGATACCTCTGTTGTTTGAGACCTTCCTCCACCCAAGTCTGTCATACCCTGGAAAGGGTCTCCAAAGGAATGGGGCAGAGTCTGGGCAGAGCTGGTGTGGCCTGGCTTCCCTCTAGGGTGGGGCAAAGCAGAGAGGTAAATACCAACCAGAGGGTGAGTTTTGAGGCCACACAGCAATAGGTTAGAATCTAGGCTCCACCAGTGATCCCACCTTGGGATCTTGTGGGATATGTGCTTTATCTCCCTGCCCTCTTCAGTGTGTCAGTTTCTACATCTATTACACTGGCACAGTCACAACCCTGGGAAACACAGGACATTTCCTCCCGACAGGATCCAACCCCAGCCTCTAACTCTGGCATAATCATCACCCTCTGAGGACAAGCAGCTCCCTGTCCCTACTGGGCGGAGTTGTGACTGCAGCTGCAGGAGACTGGCCCATTTCCCACACACCAAGGATAGCAGGGGTTCTGCCTCTGCTAAAGGTGTTCCCTTAGATGCTTTTCCCTCAGTCCTCAACACGCTCAGCTACACATCACCTCTTCCACTGCATCCCTCTTTTGCCCCCTGCCTCTCCAGTCCCTGTCATTCTGCTCACACTGGATGGTAATGGTCTGTTTTCCTCCACTAGACTCAGAGCTCCTTACAAGTAGGGACAGGCAATGCGCTGGGCATGTGCTGAGGGAACTCCTGTTGGGCAGACCTGGCTAGCCCAACCACGATTCCTGCTCCACAACCCACCAAGCCCCACCACAAATGGGCATGGCAGGATGGCAGGGGACCAGACAGCCTTCATTGATGGACACAGTACTACCCTGCCAGGCCTACTTCATGGCAGGCCCTCTACTTCACCCTTCCCCACCAGGACCCCCATACCTGCTTACTGCAAGGCCCCATCCTCCGCGTCTGTGTCCTGGCTGTGCTCCTGAAAGGAGGAGACAACAAGGACCATACATCACTCATGGTAAGTCTGTCCTGCCCTGGGGTCCAGAGCATATGTAAAGGCCACATTCGGAAAGGGGGAGGGGCAGTCAAGGGAATAGCTGCCTCAGGATTCCAACAGGGCAGTCTGAGGGCCCCTCAGGAGAGAAAGGACCAGTCAAGGAAGTTCTAGGTGTGGCAGGGGACACATTCTCCATAGAAAGTCCTTCTCAGACTGGAGCAGACTGAAAGCCTAGTAGATTGGTGAGCTCCCCATCTTAGGAATATCTAAGCCTTCATTAGGACCTTTATGGAGACTACACCTGAAAAGAGTAAAATGGGGTCTCTGGCTAGGTTCAAATAAGGAGAGACAGGCTGGGCACAAAGAAGACCTTTCTCTCCACTGTTATGGCCACAAACCCATCTATCCTCATACCAGGACCCAGCCACATAAAGACCCACTGACGTCCAGGCTCCAATCCTGGCTCCACCCTCATTAGCCACAAAGCCCTGGGACAAGCTACTTGACTCCTTCGAGTCTCAGTTTCTTCATGGGGTAAATTTAACAAGAGTAATACTTTGAACAGTTTAGGACTACTGTTAAGGTCAAATGAAGTTAAAAACTGTGAACTACAGGGCCTGGTGCTCACTAAGTATGAGGTAGGTGAGTAGCAGGCACACCTCGCCTTCAGAATCTGGTCGACCTTTCCACTTAAGATGAGCTCCTTGCCTCAATCTGAAGAATTCCAAAACCAAACAGGAAGCTTGCTCACCCCGTCTTGAGACAGCCTGTGTCAAGCTCAGGCAACAATGGCTTTTAGAAAATCCTCAGGTAGAGCAGACCCCTGCACTGCTTGTGGCTTCCCCAGGCAATCCCCCTTCTCCTGTTCCCTGGAATTCTGCAGACCATGAGCCCTTGACTCTTCCTTTCTCCAACTCACGGGGAAGATGGAATCTAGAATGGGCCTTGGGATAGAGAGAGGTCTGCCACAGTCCTCTGTGGGGTTTCTGACTGACAGCTGAAAGAGCTAAGTACTCTGTGTTCATTTCCCCCTCTTCCTCACAGGATTAGAACCCCTGGCAAGGAAGGAGGGAGCTCACAGGGTGGCCAAGCAGTCAAGAGGTGCCCCCCTACTCCCTGCAGCCCTCCTGCAACCAGAGGTACACAAACACCAGGTCCCAGCCAGCCCCCAAGGCAGGCCCTCACCAGCTCTTCCTCGCTGTGTGTTAGCAGCCCCTCCTCATCGCCATCATCTCGAGCCTGTGCTTCTCCCTGGGGCGTGCCCGCCTCAGAAGCTGTGTCTTCCGGGGGGGCCGGTGGCCGGCTGCTGCCGCCAGGACCACTGCTGCTGCCGCTGCCGCCACCACCGCCGCTGCCACTGCTACTCTCGCCCTTTTTTTTGCCATCTTCAGGGGAAGGGGTGAGGAAGGGAGAATAAAACCCAACCTGGGGCACCTGCCCAGGGTAGCACCTTGGTAGAACCAAGGCCTCAGCAAGGTGGGTCCAGGTGGGATCGGAGGCCACAGCCCCTTCTCTGCCCCGTGCACCATCCTCCCCACGCTCTGCCCTGTGCCCCTGCTCACTCATCTGGGCAAGGACCCTTGGAAGCTGACCTGGATTGGCCTTTTGCTCCTCGGCAATCTGCTCCAAGCGCCCCAGCAGGGCATCAATGTTGGACTTGATCTGGGTCAGCTCTGTCTTGATGGTCTGCAGCTCACTGCTCTTTACTGAGAGTGGAGGGAAGTACAGGGATGTCAAGAGGGCTGGGAGCTTGACGCTAACATTAGACCTTAGCCCCATTCTGTCAAGCAGGGAGACAGGCCAATGGCAGAAACGGTCCTCATCCATGGTCTTTTTCTGGCCAGGGAGAGGCCAGAGCTGCCTGTGGGACCCCCTGAGACTTTCTTAAGGCCATTCCTACAGTAACCAGCCTGGATTTCCTCCCTACCTCCATGAAAGGGACAAGGATGGATAAAATGGAGGTGTGTGGTATGTACCTCTGTGTGCACCTGAGCAAGAATGTTTCTCTGCTTGTTATAGGATGGTACCTGTCTTTCAAGGTGTATAAATATGAGTGCTTTACAATCAGATTTCCTGAGTGCCTGACCACATGTGCATCCCAGAATGACTGTGGATTAGCAAGCCTGTGTGGACCTGTCCTTATCCTGACTAAAAGATGACACCATTTCCTCACTGAACTCCAAGTCACAGCACTGGATACAGCCCCACCTCCACAAATGTCAGTCTTTTCCTCTTAGAAATGCATGAAAATACTCACTTGGTTGTATTAGAGCAGCAGAACTGTGGGAGATTTGTTCCTTTATCTATTTTCCAATGTAAAAAAATGCGATTCTATTATTTTGCTAATGACAAAATGAAAATTATCTAGGAAGAAGATAGAGTCACTCACACTTGATCTTGGCTGTGCCGGTGGTGATGGCTGTGGAGCGGGCAAAGAGCTTGACAGGTATGGTGGTTTTGACACGTCGGACCAAGGGGACGGTGACCCGGGGTCGCTTCACAGGGACTGCTCTGGGTGACTCAGAGCTCCTTACAAGTAGGGACAGGCAATGCGCTGGGCATGTGCTGAGGGAACTCCTGTTGGGCAGACCTGGCTAGCCCAACCACGATTCCTGCTCCACAACCCACCAAGCCCCACCACAAATGGGCATGGCAGGATGGCAGGGGACCAGACAGCCTTCATTGATGGACACAGTACTACCCTGCCAGGCCTACTTCATGGCAGGCCCTCTACTTCACCCTTCCCCACCAGGACCCCCATACCTGCTTACTGCAAGGCCCCATCCTCCGCGTCTGTGTCCTGGCTGTGCTCCTGAAAGGAGGAGACAACAAGGACCACACATCACTCATGGTAAGTCTGTCCTGCCCTGGGGTCCAGAGCATATGTAAAGGCCACATTCGGAAAGGGGGAGGGGCAGTCAAGGGAATAGCTGCCTCAGGATTCCAACAGGGCAGTCTGAGGGCCCCTCAGGAGAGAAAGGACCAGTCAAGGAAGTTCTAGGTGTGGCAGGGGACACATTCTCCATAGAAAGTCCTTCTCAGACTGGAGCAGACTGAAAGCCTAGTAGATTGGTGAGCTCCCCATCTTAGGAATATCTAAGCCTTCATTAGGACCTTTATGGAGACTACACCTGAAAAGAGTAAAATGGGGTCTCTGGCTAGGTTCAAATAAGGAGAGACAGGCTGGGCACAAAGAAGACCTTTCTCTCCACTGTTATGGCCACAAACCCATCTATCCTCATACCAGGACCCAGCCACATAAAGACCCACTGACGTCCAGGCTCCAATCCTGGCTCCACCCTCATTAGCCACAAAGCCCTGGGACAAGCTACTTGACTCCTTCGAGTCTCAGTTTCTTCATGGGGTAAATTTAACAAGAGTAATACTTTGAACAGTTTAGGACTACTGTTAAGGTCAAATGAAGTTAAAAACTGTGAACTACAGGGCCTGGTGCTCACTAAGTATGAGGTAGGTGAGTAGCAGGCACACCTCGCCTTCAGAATCTGGTCGACCTTTCCACTTAAGATGAGCTCCTTGCCTCAATCTGAAGAATTCCAAAACCAAACAGGAAGCTTGCTCACCCCGTCTTGAGACAGCCTGTGTCAAGCTCAGGCAACAATGGCTTTTAGAAAATCCTCAGGTAGAGCAGACCCCTGCACTGCTTGTGGCTTCCCCAGGCAATCCCCCTTCTCCTGTTCCCTGGAATTCTGCAGACCATGAGCCCTTGACTCTTCCTTTCTCCAACTCACGGGGAAGATGGAATCTAGAATGGGCCTTGGGATAGAGAGAGGTCTGCCACAGTCCTCTGTGGGGTTTCTGACTGACAGCTGAAAGAGCTAAGTACTCTGTGTTCATTTCCCCCTCTTCCTCACAGGATTAGAACCCCTGGCAAGGAAGGAGGGAGCTCACAGGGTGGCCAAGCAGTCAAGAGGTGCCCCCCTACTCCCTGCAGCCCTCCTGCAACCAGAGGTACACAAACACCAGGTCCCAGCCAGCCCCCAAGGCAGGCCCTCACCAGCTCTTCCTCGCTGTGTGTTAGCAGCCCCTCCTCATCGCCATCATCTCGAGCCTGTGCTTCTCCCTGGGGCGTGCCCGCCTCAGAAGCTGTGTCTTCCGGGGGGGCCGGTGGCCGGCTGCTGCCGCCAGGACCACTGCTGCTGCCGCTGCCGCCACCACCGCCGCTGCCACTGCTACTCTCGCCCTTTTTTTTGCCATCTTCAGGGGAAGGGGTGAGGAAGGGAGAATAAAACCCAACCTGGGGCACCTGCCCAGGGTAGCACCTTGGTAGAACCAAGGCCTCAGCAAGGTGGGTCCAGGTGGGATCGGAGGCCACAGCCCCTTCTCTGCCCCGTGCACCATCCTCCCCACGCTCTGCCCTGTGCCCCTGCTCACTCATCTGGGCAAGGACCCTTGGAAGCTGACCTGGATTGGCCTTTTGCTCCTCGGCAATCTGCTCCAAGCGCCCCAGCAGGGCATCAATGTTGGACTTGATCTGGGTCAGCTCTGTCTTGATGGTCTGCAGCTCACTGCTCTTTACTGAGAGTGGAGGGAAGTACAGGGATGTCAAGAGGGCTGGGAGCTTGACGCTAACATTAGACCTTAGCCCCATTCTGTCAAGCAGGGAGACAGGCCAATGGCAGAAACGGTCCTCATCCATGGTCTTTTTCTGGCCAGGGAGAGGCCAGAGCTGCCTGTGGGACCCCCTGAGACTTTCTTAAGGCCATTCCTACAGTAACCAGCCTGGATTTCCTCCCTACCTCCATGAAAGGGACAAGGATGGATAAAATGGAGGTGTGTGGTATGTACCTCTGTGTGCACCTGAGCAAGAATGTTTCTCTGCTTGTTATAGGATGGTACCTGTCTTTCAAGGTGTATAAATATGAGTGCTTTACAATCAGATTTCCTGAGTGCCTGACCACATGTGCATCCCAGAATGACTGTGGATTAGCAAGCCTGTGTGGACCTGTCCTTATCCTGACTAAAAGATGACACCATTTCCTCACTGAACTCCAAGTCACAGCACTGGATACAGCCCCACCTCCACAAATGTCAGTCTTTTCCTCTTAGAAATGCATGAAAATACTCACTTGGTTGTATTAGAGCAGCAGAACTGTGGGAGATTTGTTCCTTTATCTATTTTCCAATGTAAAAAAATGCGATTCTATTATTTTGCTAATGACAAAATGAAAATTATCTAGGAAGAAGATAGAGTCACTCACACTTGATCTTGGCTGTGCCGGTGGTGATGGCTGTGGAGCGGGCAAAGAGCTTGACAGGTATGGTGGTTTTGACACGTCGGACCAAGGGGACGGTGACCCGGGGTCGCTTCACAGGGACTGCTCTGGGCACTGGCACTGGTGACAGGCGGCCCCGGTAGTCGAAGAGCCTGTGAGAGCAAATGGGCCAGAGGCTGCAGCATGGCCTGTGGCCAGCAGGCGGGCACTGTGGCCTTAGACCAACACATGTAGGGCTGGTGAAGGGCTGGGCAGCCTGCACTGCATACCTTTGCCTGCTCCCAGTTAAGTCCTGAGGGTGAAGAGAAAGGCCTTTCTGGACCTCAACAGCTACTGGAATCCTTACTACATCCACCTTTCCTACCATCCAGGCTGAGTAAGGGTAGGGGAGGTGACAGGGGTTTACAGCCCCATTCAACAGAGGAGCAAACAGAACTGCCCCCAAGACAGACTTCCTAGATCACTCTAATAACCAGGCCTGCTCTACTACTTGACTTGCCTTCTGCTCAGCCAACTGCACACCAAGCTCTGGTCAGAGTTTGCAAATCTCCCTAAAGCGGTACAAATGCCCAGCTGGACAGAGGTGTGGGAGTGGGAGTCAATTCCTCAGCCTGCCCGAGCCTCAGTCTTCCCACATGCCTAGTGAGGATGACCACCCCAAATTCCGTCCTCCCACATCCCCATAAGACTGCTGTGAGGATAGAACATGAGAGAACTTAGTTTAAAACACACATGTTAGAAAATGTGATAGGTGAAAGGCCAGGGTACTGAGACCCTCAACTCAATGGGTCTATGACCTCAGAAGCATGAGGCTGGACTCCAAGCCCCTTTCCTCATTCTAGGCTCCCAATCACCATATCCTCACTCCACTTAGGAGATGGAGGGGCTGGAGGCCCAGGGGAGTATCAAGGTTGAGCAGCTCAGTCAGACCCTCTGTGCCAGACAGTATGCTGCCCCCCGACGCCACCACACAGCCCTTTCCAGGAGGGCTTCTTATCCTTATCAGGCAGAAGCTCCGTAGGCTGAGTAGGGCTTTCTCCCACCACTGCTGCTCCTACCACCTCCCTGCAGGATCACTGTCCTGATGACAGCCAGGAAACCTGCCGACAGGAGGCAATGCAATGACCCATGCCTGGGTAACTCTTTTGTTTAGGGAGCTCTCGCCCTGGGGTGACGATGGCTGGAGATGGAGAGTCTCTGGGAATGGATCCAGTCCCGGACCCTGCATTTCTGCCCCTAAGGGGAGGGGGCGGCTCTGGCCTTGGTCAGAATCTCTGAACCACAGAATCCCAGAGCTGGAAGAGCCCTGAGGGATCACTTGATGCAAGCCCATTTCAGACTGGGAGGGGATGTGCCCAAAGTCATGTAATTCATTCAGTGGCAGAGCTGAGATTAGCACCCAGGTCTTCTGACTCCCAGGCAAGGGCACTTTCTACCACACTGCACTGTCTCCTGAATCTTCTCACAGGTGAGAGAACTGAGGCTCAGGGAGGTTCTGTTCTTCCTGGACAGCCTGGGGAAGGCTGAGAGGGTGGGAGGGAGACAGAGAAGTGGAAGGAGAAGTTTGGGCCAGCCCCCACCATGGTGTCCACAAGAATGTGGCTGGTGCCATGGAGGTTGGGGTCTGGGTGGGTGTGGGGGTAGGTCATAGCCTACCAGGCACTCATACAGACTTCCCAAGGAGGGCTGGCCTCCTGGGTATTAATACAAGGCTAAGCGGCTCAGGCTGAGTTCTGAGGTACCTTTAGCTGGCTGGGCACTCAGGGAATTAATAAGGATACTGCACAGCAGTGTGAGGGCTCAGATTCCCTGCACCTGGTTCTGTACTCCCACTTGCTACATTGATATGTCCCTTGGCTGTCCAGTCCCATCAAGTCTCACCCCAGGATGAGGAGGAGGAGGGGCAGTCAGAGGGCTAGGAGACAGTGTGGGCCGGGGAGAGCTCCGGCCTGGGCACCTACACAACTGGACCCTAGTCCCAGCTCTGCCACCAATTTGTGGAGCAGCCCTGGGAAGATGACTATCCACAACTCTGGGCCTCAGTTCCCACTTGGAGGACTGAGTGGGCTGCACCAGCAATCTCTCAGAACCCTTCCAGCTTGGCTGCTTCATGCCTGGGCACGCCCCTCCCCCGCTCACCTGTCGTAGAAGTCGTCCCGGTAGTAATCATAGTCAAAGCTGTAGCCACTGGGGAGACAAAGGGGAGAGGGCCGGGGCTTAGAGATGGCCACTCAGCCCACTCTCCACAGGCCCTCATCTCCGAACACCTCCCCAAATTCTAGGCTTGGCATCCCATTACCACCAAATCTCCCTCTGTGGAAAGAGGGACCAATCCCACCTAGACAGAGACAGACAAACAAGACAGAGCGCCCCACCTGTATATGGCAGATGCTGCTCTCTTTAGCCCCTTGGGTCTGTTGGGCTTCGGCTCTCCAGCCATGTTTATGTCTGTAAGGAGGGAAGAGGCAGAGTCAGATGCTGATATACTGTCAGTGCCCATATACCTATCACCCCCATGGACATGTACAGCAATGTAAGTGTTTACAAAAGATGCACATGGACTGTACTCCCTAACATGGACAACAGAGGTCTTCACAAATAGACTCATACATTACATACACATAACTTTACATGTTCATATACATTCAAACACATGCAGGCTTATAATCATACATGCACACACAATGTACATCAAATCATATGCATTCCCAAGCACTCTCACATAAGCACAGACATCACGCACACACCCTCACACATATGTTCACGTATCCAGGAAATAAGATCACACACTCAACTTCACTCACATTTGGCTCCAGCATCCTATATGTAACTGCCCATATGCAAATAAGCCAGTGCACATTCACACCAACCTTTCACTGAACATCTTTATGCCTAGAGTTCAACAAATCTCAGGAATTCAATAAACACTTGGTAAATGAATAGAAGTACATCTACTCACACAATGAAGTACATTCTGATACTTGAAAAAAGCTGGCTGGGCACTACATTATATACCCACAAAGTAAGCTGTGTGTCCACATATTCTCCACGTGACTAGTTGCATCCACTTACCACATACTCAGCAATACACATATACATATCCCTTCTCAAACATACACAAATACACAGAAGTAAGTGAACATATACAAATGCTATACATGCTTCCAGTATGGCCACATCACACGCATGTAACACCAAGACCAAGCTTCACCTTATGCTCCCTTCCTCCTGGCTCTCAGAACAGGTTCTAACCCAAGCCAAAAGCAGCCCAATGTAAGAGGCTGTGCTAGTCCACTCTTCTCTTTCTCTGGGGGATCTGCATTTTAACTGGAACCCTTTCACTGTGAAAGCAGGGACAGAAGTATTCGCCTGAAACTTCTAAAATTCTCCATACACGCACTGCCGTAACTTAAATATAATTAACTTATTAACTATTTAAGTTAAAACATCTCAGACAGGGGTAGTCGGTTACGGGGGACAAGACAGAAAATGGGATAAGAGGGGGAGCTAAAGAACGCGGGTCAGCACCTGCCCAGGAAAAGAGATGCTTACCCAGGGTCTGGCCGGCCAGCACTCGCCCATTCTCTCCCACCACAGCTGCCCGGGCATGGCGCTCGTTGGCATATTGGACAAAGGCATAGCCCTTGTGCACAGAACAGCCGGCCACACGGCCATACTTGGAGAAGATGGTCTCCACATCTGACTTCTTCACCACAGCTGTGTTGAGGTTTCCAATGAAAACCCGAGAGTTGATGGATTTGGGGTCATTCTTGTTGGTTACGTTGCTCGTCTGGATCTTCAAGGACATGTTGGCCACCTGAAGAAAGCAAGCCACTGTGAGGCTAGGATCTGAGTTTGGTTCATGGGCTGCTCATGACCCACAATGTGGCTTCACTGGATCACATCCAATCTCCCCATCTGTGCTTGTTTCACCGGCTGGTGACCTCATACAGGTGCTTTACCTATGTTCTACTATATGGTGCTGACGTGATGAGCAAAACCAGGACGTTTTACATGGGAGGAAATGCAGTCAGAGGTCACAATGCCAGTGAACAACAGGACAAGAATTTGAACCCTGTCTGCTTGACTCAATTCTTCTTTTTAAATTAAGGTTACACATTGGTTTATAACATTACAAAAATGTCATACTGACTTCAGTTCTTTCAAACCCACTCCTTCTTCGATGCTAATTTTGAATGTTGCCCCTTGCAGGATCTAAATTTAAAGATCTCCCACAGTTTTTCTTCTGTTCCTTCAATGGTAGAACCACAGCAAAGAAATCACAGGGTAATTGCAAGTAATGTTTGCTCTAAAACTGTATCATATTATGTGCAGTCTGATCCAGACATGGACCATGGCTGTCTTTATTGGTATCAGCCATTTTAAAAAAGTGAGTTAAACCTCACTGAGCACTAAGGGTGGCATGCAATACTGAATAATTACAAAACTCCATAAGTGGTATCATTATCATTCATATTTTTACAAAACCAGACTCCAGCAAGTTCATTAACCTGCCAGGAATAGGCATTCAAACCTAGGTCACTGGTCCATAAAGCCCATTTGTATCAAATTTATCACTCTCTTTCCCAGTGTTAAATCCAAGTTAAATACAGTTGAACCAATTATGGGCTTCAACTGCATGGGTCCATTTTTATGTAAATGTTTTTCAATAGTAAATATTATAATACTGCCCATGGTTCCCGTGGTTGGTTGAATCCACAGGTGTGGAAGAACTATGGATACAGAAGTTTGTTAGTTACACACAAATTAGACCCTGTACTGTTTAAGGGTCAACTGTACTACAGTAAGTCAGCACATTTATCTGAGAATTGTTTTTAACAAATTAATTTTTGGAGTTATCCATTTTACACTTACTATTCAGATTCTGTTCTCTTTGCTTACAGATGATACTTTCTCTGCTCTTTGCTCTCTACACTCAGGCAATGTTTTTTTATCCCAAAGGGTTGTACAAATCTCTCCTACTCCCCCTTTCTGGACAGGTTAGAATCTAGGCACAGGCTCCAAAGGGAAAGGGAAAAGGAGGTTCAGTTCCAGTAGAAAAGGCCTTGGCATTTATATTCCTGGCCCAGTGTTCTGCTCACTGGCATGGGTTGGTGCAACTCCCTTTTGGAACACTCCTATCTTGAATCTGACCCTAAAACTATTGGATTAAGTGCTAAAGAACCACCAACCAGTGTGCATAAATCAGCTTAAACTAACCATAAACATCTGCCTATTTACTTAATATTTGGGGGGAAGAGGGAACTTCTTTTTAGTGAATTAGAGAGGAGCTGAGTATAAGCTGGGAGATCTTTTGTCCCACTAGGGTAAAAGGCCATTTCTCCTCAATTCTCCCAGCTTAAAAATCGGCACTTTCTGACCAGCAGATGGCACTGTTTGCAAGGAAACCACAACCTGGGCTTCAGAGATTCTGAAGAAGAACCTGCTCCTACAGTACAGTAGCAAGAATATGCTGGGGTCAAGCGTGCATCATCACAGGGAAAGATGAAGGGCTGAAGGGCACTGCTACTGATGAAGAGCCTGGTGCCAGCTTCGGAACTAGCCTGGAAGGACAGACTCTTTTGTTACTCAGTTTGCCTTTGCATCCAATCATCAATATTTCTCAGCCTAACCAGTGAGGGACACATAAAGAGATTGCCCACGAAAACACCTAACATACTGTTTTTATGAAGAAGGAAATGCTCAATGTATGTGGGTTCCACCTCACAGTTCTCTGACAATCCCTCTCTTACCTCGATGACAAGCCAGGTTCAAGGTTCAAAGGTTAACTCCTTGCACATCCATGAGTATATAAGAAATTTGTGGGGCTCCTCCATGAGCATCAGATAACTCTCCCCATTGGTTCAGCTCAAAGTCATGAAGTTTTGGTCCAGGGAGATGCCACCTGCTTTTGGCTGGAGGGAGCCCACCAGGTCAGGTGTGTGGACCAAGATAGAAAGAAGAGAAGGGGGGATGACAGTTCAGAGGTCTACTGGTGACTGCTGCTGCTGCCAGTTACCTGGCAGGGACATGACCATCACTGGGTCCCCTCAGACTTCTTCCTGTTCAGCAGTGTTAATGACCTCTACCGTTACTGAACAGGAAACACTGTTGCGCACCTGTGCTTGGTGCTATAGCGGGATCAGCATTCATCCCTTGGCTGGTGAGCCAAGTCCTCTGGGTTTGGCTCTAACCGGTCTTTGCTCTCATCACCTACGGTTTGGGACAACGTATACAAAAGGACTTTACAAACTCTGAAGCTCAATGGCACCCCACTCCAATTCTCTTGCCTGGAAAATCCCATGGGTGGAGGAGCCTGGTGGGCTGCAGTCCATGGGGTCGCGAAGAGTCGGACACGACTGAGCGACTCCACTTTCACTTTTCACTTTCATGCATTGGAGAAGGCAATGGCAACCCACTGCAGTGTTCTTGCCTGGAGAGTCCCAGGGACGGGGGAGCCTAGTGGGCTGCCGTCTATGGGGTCGCACAGAGTTGGACACGACTGAAGCGACTTAGCAGCAGCAGCAAGCTCTTTATATGAAAAATTTACTCTGACTAGTTGGAACATCTCTGTTCTACTAACATAGCCATTTGGGGGCTCATCCTAGATGAGAGTCAAGGTCAGACTGGAACACATTCTGTACAGTGCCAAGGAGAAGAGGTCAGAAGCAGTATCAAACGGGGGTCAGTTTTCTGATCCACACAGAAGAGACTTAGGAAATGTACATATATGGCTGCTCTGCAAAGTCAAGGAGAAATGTCTGCCTGAAGCCTGTTCCAGGCTGTATTCCCATTCTGCTTTCAAGGTCTGCACACTCTTCAGAGGGCAGGCTGTGCTGCTGTTGTGCATAATCTCAAGGGGCAGGTACCTTTGGGGATTCAGAGGAATGGAGTTGGGGGTGCAAAATGAAAAGCAAGTGTGCTGAAACTAGCTCTCCTGGAACTGCTAGGTTCAGGTACAAAATCCCAAATTCAGATATGGTCTGCCAGGGTGTTATGAACATACCAATTTGTTAGCCTCATTTATAAGTTATAACCTTTCAATGTTTAGACACATGGTACGTGGATCTCCATCTGTATTCCTGTTCTACCTTGCAAATGTGAGAGGCAAGCCTGACAAAGTTGCACAGTAAATGCTCAATGAATATTAGGAGGAAGCAGTGAGGATGATATCCCAGAAGGTGGTGAGAAGGGCTCGCGGTGGCCCTTAAACAGGGGCAAAGACAAGGGGGAGACTACATGAGGCTGAGGTTCTCAGGCACCTTTTTCTAGCCTAGGACACAAACACCCGGGTCCACACACCAATATCCCCAACTCAATCCTCTCCACACAATTCTATCTTGGCTCTTCCAGCCTTCCCACTAGATTAAGAGTGGGAGCCCTAGAAAATACCGACATCCTATTCAGCAGAAGCTGCTTGACTTGATAAGCTATTTCCCCCCCTGGGCCAAGCTCTGCTTCACAGATTAGCTGTGTAATTGAAAGCAAGGTGTTTGCAGCCCCAGAGGCCCCATGCTTAGTTATAAGCTAAGGAGAGGTGGGAAGAGGGATTGTTCTTGGAAGTGTGGGGGAGGGTCAGGTTGGGGGTGGGGGTGGGGATGGATTCAAGAACCCACCTTGTTCCCAGAGACTTCTGCAACGTTAGATTAGCAGGGACTTTAGTGAGCATGGAGTTTATATGCCCTTATTCTGAGGAAGAGAGGGGAATGGACTTGACCAGGATGCCATAGCCAGTGAGCAGCAGGGCCAAGAACCTCATGGGTCCCTCTGACTCTAAGTCTTGGTTTCTTATATTTCATTGTTCCTTCTGGGCTGCTGAGAGACAAGCCCCCAGGATAGTGAGGAGCTTGGAAGAGACAATATAGAAATGCTATGTTTGAGAAAACTGCAGACTGGCTCCCAAATAAACATCTTCACCTTTACCTCCTGAAACAACTGCTGCATAAAAGCTGGGCCCTTAAGCTAATTAAAACTCACCAGGAACACAGGCTTTGAAATGCAATTTACAGCTCAAAGGGACAGGCTTGCTCCTCTAGGCTAATGAGAACAGACAAAATTTGGCAAAAAAACAAATCATTTTTCCCAGATGAAACATTTCAGATGGAAGATGTATTGTGGAAGAGGTCAAGCCTAAAGGTGGTAAAGTGCCAGAGCTTTGCAAAGGCAGAAAAGCCCTAAATAGTACCTGCACCTCTGAACTCTGGGTAACCGAGCCACCCAGAAGGGCATCACATTAATAGCCTCTAATTACTAACTGCAAGCTGTCAAGAGACTTTACATGTCTCACCTTACTTAACTCTCACAATAGCCCTACGAGGAGGTCATTTAGATAAAGAAAGGAAGCTCAGAGAGACAAAGTAACTGGTTAACAGAACAAAACCAGACATGCACCCAACTCTGACTCCAAAAAACCTGTGCACAGAGATGCCTTAGGTACTGATTCCCATGGTGAGACCCTGAGCTGGTCACACCCTTTCCTTGGTCCTTCCCCCTTTCCCTTTTCTACTACAATGCCTCCCATCTGCATAGATTTTAGTGAAGAAAGCTAGTTTCTATTCTTGGTCCTGACACTGTTAGTTCCACTTTACAGATGGAAAAGCTGAGGATTAGCAAAGATACATGACTTACTTAAGGTCCCCCTGTTGGTGAAGGGAGTAGCTCTGATACTTGAAAATCCAGGCTTCCTGTGACACTCTACCTGCCACTGTCTCTACTGTCCTAAGCACTCTGGCTCTGCCTTACTGAGCCTCTCAATGCTGCCTATCAGGACCTAGCCTTCAGCCTGACCTCTGAGGCACACAACCATCGGAACAGTCCCTTCCCAAACTCTATAAATCCTCCTCAGCACTGGATCTCCGCTGCTCGTGGTCCTTACCTCCACCATGCTCCCCCACCTCCTCCACCGCTCACCCCCACCCACCCAGTACTACTTACAGCCTCTGTCTGGGCCAGTTCTGCTGGACAACTCCAGCCTTATTCCCAAGCCTGTGGCCAGACCTCTGCCCTTAGATAAACATGGAGACATCTGGGTGACTCTGAAGGAAAGCAGCTATCAGTGATGGGGAGACTATTTCTGGAGAAAGCCAAGCAATGGTACTGATCAGTATCCAGGGCCTCCTTGGTTACCAAGCAGCTAGGGATGACAGAACATCTATTAATCTCATTAAACTCACCAGGCCTCAGCTCATTATCACTGCCCAAATGATGATTACTGGCCAGACAGGACTAATTTTCCAAGGAGTGCTCTTTAGTTCCTGACCATTCCCACTACCACGAGAAATCCTAGCTCCCATCAAGCTGAACACTGAGGGCTCCTGGGGTGGGAGGGAGTGTCAGGGGTCTAGGTTACATGTCCACGAGGCTTGGCTCTGCTGCTCAGTCACGTAACCTGCAACAAGTCATGAGATTTCTCGGAGCCTTGTCATCCTCATTCTAAAAACAGAAACAATCTTTTTCCTGATTACCTTTCAAATTCAATAAGATGTGAAAATTCTCTATTGCCTCTGTAACATACTGTAGACAAATAGGGGATTACACTTATTTCTATTATTACCAAACTCCTAACCCCTCCACTAGGTGCTGGGAAACAGTGCCCACGGGCCTTGTCCTCTACTTGCTTTTTAAGAAAGCCTTCTCTCTAGGTACCTGTTCTTGACCGTTTCCTAAAAACAAAACACTGCACATGAAATAGCAGAAACAGCACAGGTTCTGCAATCAGAGGACTGACTTCCAACTGGAGCCCTACCACTTACAAGATATAAACCTAGTGAAGTCCTTTATCCTCCCTGGGCCTCAGATTCCTCAACTGCAAAATGGGAATTGTACCAATCTCCCAGGATTAGACCAATATGTGGCAAGTACCCAGTATAATGGCTGTGACCAGGTGATATTTACATAAGACATTCAAATGCCCTATGTCCTGTGCAGAGATGCATCTAGTCTGGCAGTCTGGATCCTCCACATTCCAGCTCTAAAGCCTGATACCCACATTGTCTCCCAATGCTCCAACTCTTAACCTGAGAATAAGATAGTCAGAGGTAAAGGCCATGCTCTCTCCCCTGTCCTAGTATCTTAGACCAAACCTAGAAGCTTTGTAAGAGTGCCCCCCCTTCCCCCTAACTGTATGGGCTGGGAGAGGAAAGAACACTGGTGGGAGGAGTTCCAGGCCTTGCTGAACCACTGACTCACCTCCGAGTCCCACCATGAGGCCTCTGGTCTTACACTCTGGATGAACATCTCTTAGGCAGTGAAGGGAGACCCCAAAGCAGAAACAGAAGGTAGAGCTGGGGCTTTAGCCATTTCTCCCCACAGTGTGGTCTGAGTATGAACGCCCCCTCATCTTGTACTCTTAACTCCCACCCCTGCCTATGGCCTTAGGCTGAGGTTTGGCATCTGTGACAAGCAGCTCTTAGAGCTATGGAGAGAAAGGCAACAAAGAGTGGGGAGGCAAAAACTTGGCCCCCTAGTCCCGAGTTAAGAGTTGGGGAGCTACAAATGATTGTCAACTTCTTTATTTTTGCCAAAGAGGTCATTCTCTCCACCCCATAACAGGAAGACTGGCCCTGCCTTTGTGGCTGATGTGCCATATGACCGTGAGTTTGGGAGCATGTGACCACAAAGGGCCCTTCCATGGTTAATCATTACCGGTATTTGCTGAGCACTTACCACATGCCAGGTATTGTACTACGTCTTCTGCTGAGGTAGGTGGTGGCTTATATTGTGTCCATTTCACAAATGAGTAAGGGTTGGAGCTTAGCCCTATACAAGCTAAGAAACGGCAGAGCTGAGACTGGTCTGTATGAGACAAGAGCTAGTGCTCTCAACCTTGGCCCAGAATGGCTTTCGGTAAGCGTGCACTGTACCTGCCAAGACACCAGTTTCTAACATCTTCTGATCCTTTGGGGAAAAACTCATGAAGCCTTGCTGAGAGCATACTCTCAAGTCCAAGAGCCAATATAAGCACTCACTGCGAGCCTGGAGGATGGACTCCTCCCCCTCCTCACACCTTAAGGGGCTGACTTCTCACAGTGATAATGTGGCAAGATTAGTCACTGCTTGCTGTTGGTTGATTATAGCTATTCTTTTCTGTAAATGAAGTTTAAAAGTCATCAAAGGGTTTGTCAGCTGTGACTTATGAGCCTCTTTCCTGCAGGGAAGTCAGGCAGTGACAAATGCCCCTCTCATTCTGCCATCCATTACAAGGCGGAAGGTGCCATGTTCCAATTACTGGAGACCCCGACGAAGTCCATGGAAAACCCTGCTCCAGGCTGCAGCCATTACTCAGACCTGGCAGGACTGCCAGCAGAGCTGCCCTAGGCCCAGACTTCACAGGCTAAGAACAGAGAAAGAGCAGGTTCCTGACTTTGTAAGTCAGCCCCTCTACTCCATACTTGTGCTACCCCTGGCGGGTTTATCCTAGACACATTTCAAAAAATCATATGGGCTGTCTCAAAGTACCCAGAATCAAGACTGCCTGAGACAGACAGACATGAGGAAATAAGGTCATGCTGCTGGTGGAGTAGGTAGAAAATATGATGCTCAAGGGGAAGAGGATAAAACAGCTATGATGTTCAGAGTAGAGACTAAAAAAACCTTAGAGATCACCTAGGACAATCAATTGCCTCAGTACTCAATACCCATTCTATGCTAAGTCCTGTTCAGCTAAATGCTAGGGAGCCAAAAATGAATAAAACATAGTCCCTACCACTGAGAGCTCAGTTCAGTTTAGTTGTGTCCGACTCTTTGCGACCCCATGAACTGCAGCACGCCAGGCTTCCCTGTCTATCACCAACTCCCAGAGTCCACCCAAACCCATGTCCATTGAGTCAGTGATGCTATCCAACCATCTCATCTTCTGTCGTCCCCTTCTTCTCCTGCTCTCAATCTTTCCCAGCATCAGGGTCTTTTCAAATGAGTCAGCTCTTCGCATCAGGTGGCCAAAGTACTGGAGTTTCAGCTTCGGCATCAGTCCTTCTAATGAACAACCAGGACTAATCTCCTTTAGGATGGACTGATTGGATCTCCTTGCAGTCCAAGCAATCTCAAGAGTCTTCTCCATCACCACAGTTCAAAAGCATCAATTCTTCAGCGCTCAGCTTTCTTTATAGTCCAACTCACATCCATACATGACTACTGGAAAAATCATAGCCTTGACTAGACGGACCTTTGTTGGCAAAGTAGTGTCTCTGCTGTCTGGGTTGGTCATAACTTTCCTTCCAAGGAGTAAGAGTCTTTTAATTTCATGCCTGCAATCACCATCTGCAGTGATTTTGGAGCCCAGAAAAATAGTCAGCCACTGTTTCCCCATCTATTTGCCATTAAGTGATGGGACCAGATGCCATGATCTTAGTTTTCTCGATGTTGAGCTTTAAGCCAACTTTTTCACTCTCCTCTTTCACTTTCATCAAGAGGCTCTTTAGTTTTTCTTTACTTTCTGCCATAAGCGTGGTGTCATCTGCCTATCTGAGGTTATTGATATTTCTCCCAGCAATCTTGATTCCAGCTTGTGTCTCCTCCAGCCCAGCATTTCTCATGATGTACTCTGCATATAAGTTAATTAAGTAGGGTGACAATATACAGCCTTGATGTACTCCCTACCACTGAAGGTAGATGAGATAATTAAGGTTTAAAGAAGTGACTCGACCAAGGTCACAAAATAAGTTAGCGTCAGGGATGGCATGAGAAACCAGGTCTCCAGGGAAGTCGAGAAAGTGGAATGACAGGGAGCCCTTCTGCGTGCCAGGGTCTTTGCACAGAACATGGCATAACAGTCAAGAGTGCTAGATCCCATTCACATACCAACTAAATACTTACTATAGAGTTGGACTTCTGACAAGTCCTCAACCTATCCAAGTCCCAAAAAAATTAGGGTGATAACAAAACTTAAGTAAGTGTTGTGGTGAGAATTACGTAAGATAATACATGTACAGTGCACAGTGGCAGGTACATAATAAGTATCCAAGATATTATTTAAGGTCAAGTAGTTCACAACAATTTGAGGTAGGCATTATTAATCTGATTTTACAGACAATAAGACTGAAGCTCTATTTAACTTTGACACACAAGTAAGCCAGTACTTCTCAAAATTACTTGTGGTAAAGAACCAGTTTTTTGTTGTTTGGATTTTTAAATTCCCAATCCATTACAGACCAATACATTTGTAAAATACGACAAAAATGTCAAATTACCGCAAAGTCTCTAAGCACTTAGTCTCAATTTCTGTACTCATCACAAACAGTTAAGTTTGCAAACAAGCATTCATCTATTCACTGGGCTACAATCTGAACAGCACAGCTCTAAGCCATGTTCTGCAGTCCATGGGGTCGCAAAGAGTTGGACACTACTGAGTGACTGAACTGAACTGAAGCTCACCCAGCTCTATCAAATTCTATAAAAAGCAAACCAAAACATAGTTTATTTCATTTTTTTGAGTCCTTTATGCTGATTTTTTATAAAGTTTGGTATTACACTAATTTACAAAAAACTATCCTGATCTTTTTTTTTCTTTCTTCTCAAAAGAGAAGAGGGTAAGCAGACCAGGGACGAGTTCAAGGATTTGCCACCAAATATTTTAGGAGGTGATTTATTTTGGTCATCTGCTCCAGGTCATACTATATCCTGCAAGCCAAGATGATCTAGGCTTACTGACGACTAACACCCTTCCTGAAGCCTGGCGATCTGGAAGGCAGGTCTATTCCTGAAGAGACTAGTACTCCGAGACCCTCTCGCCCCACACTAGAGGACATGAAGAAACCAGCCAGGAAGGGGAAGCATGTTGTAACTCTTCTTTTTGGTATTTCTAATTTTCATTCTTTTATCATGGCTTCGCTCTCCTTCCAGGGAGTTTCTTGACAACAAGATAGATATCAGGTTCACAGTTCACTCCTGAGTGCCACTGTGCACCCAAGAGTAAGACTGGCTGGGGCAGATGAGTAGCTTTTCACCAGTATGCCAAGACATAACAATGTATTGGGAAGCTTCCAGGTGCCTGGCTAAACTCTCCTCAGTGTACAAAACTGTTTTGTTCTGAACTAATGGGGTAGTGCTATTTTTCAGCACAACCCAGAGCTGAGTAGGGTCATGTGATGCAGTAAGAGGCACGGCTGGCTCCTGTGAATAGGAGCCTGCCGTCAGGCCAAAGCCAAAGCCTACATGTTTAGTGCCATGTGAGAGGCCACGTAATATGGTCAAGAGAGTCATTTCTGAAGCCAAAATGCCTACATCCTGCCACTGAACCAGCTATGTGACATGACTTTCAGTAAGTATTTGAAGTTCTTTATGCTTCAGTTATCTCACCTATAAAATAAGGGTNAGGGTCAGGTTGGGGGTGGGGGTGGGGATGGATTCAAGAACCCACCTTGTTCCCAGAGACTTCTGCAACGTTAGATTAGCAGGGACTTTAGTGAGCATGGAGTTTATATGCCCTTATTCTGAGGAAGAGAGGGGAATGGACTTGACCAGGATGCCATAGCCAGTGAGCAGCAGGGCCAAGAACCTCATGGGTCCCTCTGACTCTAAGTCTTGGTTTCTTATATTTCATTGTTCCTTCTGGGCTGCTGAGAGACAAGCCCCCAGGATAGTGAGGAGCTTGGAAGAGACAATATAGAAATGCTATGTTTGAGAAAACTGCAGACTGGCTCCCAAATAAACATCTTCACCTTTACCTCCTGAAACAACTGCTGCATAAAAGCTGGGCCCTTAAGCTAATTAAAACTCACCAGGAACACAGGCTTTGAAATGCAATTTACAGCTCAAAGGGACAGGCTTGCTCCTCTAGGCTAATGAGAACAGACAAAATTTGGCAAAAAAACAAATCATTTTTCCCAGATGAAACATTTCAGATGGAAGATGTATTGTGGAAGAGGTCAAGCCTAAAGGTGGTAAAGTGCCAGAGCTTTGCAAAGGCAGAAAAGCCCTAAATAGTACCTGCACCTCTGAACTCTGGGTAACCGAGCCACCCAGAAGGGCATCACATTAATAGCCTCTAATTACTAACTGCAAGCTGTCAAGAGACTTTACATGTCTCACCTTACTTAACTCTCACAATAGCCCTACGAGGAGGTCATTTAGATAAAGAAAGGAAGCTCAGAGAGACAAAGTAACTGGTTAACAGAACAAAACCAGACATGCACCCAACTCTGACTCCAAAAAACCTGTGCACAGAGATGCCTTAGGTACTGATTCCCATGGTGAGACCCTGAGCTGGTCACACCCTTTCCTTGGTCCTTCCCCCTTTCCCTTTTCTACTACAATGCCTCCCATCTGCATAGATTTTAGTGAAGAAAGCTAGTTTCTATTCTTGGTCCTGACACTGTTAGTTCCACTTTACAGATGGAAAAGCTGAGGATTAGCAAAGATACATGACTTACTTAAGGTCCCCCTGTTGGTGAAGGGAGTAGCTCTGATACTTGAAAATCCAGGCTTCCTGTGACACTCTACCTGCCACTGTCTCTACTGTCCTAAGCACTCTGGCTCTGCCTTACTGAGCCTCTCAATGCTGCCTATCAGGACCTAGCCTTCAGCCTGACCTCTGAGGCACACAACCATCGGAACAGTCCCTTCCCAAACTCTATAAATCCTCCTCAGCACTGGATCTCCGCTGCTCGTGGTCCTTACCTCCACCATGCTCCCCCACCTCCTCCACCGCTCACCCCCACCCACCCAGTACTACTTACAGCCTCTGTCTGGGCCAGTTCTGCTGGACAACTCCAGCCTTATTCCCAAGCCTGTGGCCAGACCTCTGCCCTTAGATAAACATGGAGACATCTGGGTGACTCTGAAGGAAAGCAGCTATCAGTGATGGGGAGACTATTTCTGGAGAAAGCCAAGCAATGGTACTGATCAGTATCCAGGGCCTCCTTGGTTACCAAGCAGCTAGGGATGACAGAACATCTATTAATCTCATTAAACTCACCAGGCCTCAGCTCATTATCACTGCCCAAATGATGATTACTGGCCAGACAGGACTAATTTTCCAAGGAGTGCTCTTTAGTTCCTGACCATTCCCACTACCACGAGAAATCCTAGCTCCCATCAAGCTGAACACTGAGGGCTCCTGGGGTGGGAGGGAGTGTCAGGGGTCTAGGTTACATGTCCACGAGGCTTGGCTCTGCTGCTCAGTCACGTAACCTGCAACAAGTCATGAGATTTCTCGGAGCCTTGTCATCCTCATTCTAAAAACAGAAACAATCTTTTTCCTGATTACCTTTCAAATTCAATAAGATGTGAAAATTCTCTATTGCCTCTGTAACATACTGTAGACAAATAGGGGATTACACTTATTTCTATTATTACCAAACTCCTAACCCCTCCACTAGGTGCTGGGAAACAGTGCCCACGGGCCTTGTCCTCTACTTGCTTTTTAAGAAAGCCTTCTCTCTAGGTACCTGTTCTTGACCGTTTCCTAAAAACAAAACACTGCACATGAAATAGCAGAAACAGCACAGGTTCTGCAATCAGAGGACTGACTTCCAACTGGAGCCCTACCACTTACAAGATATAAACCTAGTGAAGTCCTTTATCCTCCCTGGGCCTCAGATTCCTCAACTGCAAAATGGGAATTGTACCAATCTCCCAGGATTAGACCAATATGTGGCAAGTACCCAGTATAATGGCTGTGACCAGGTGATATTTACATAAGACATTCAAATGCCCTATGTCCTGTGCAGAGATGCATCTAGTCTGGCAGTCTGGATCCTCCACATTCCAGCTCTAAAGCCTGATACCCACATTGTCTCCCAATGCTCCAACTCTTAACCTGAGAATAAGATAGTCAGAGGTAAAGGCCATGCTCTCTCCCCTGTCCTAGTATCTTAGACCAAACCTAGAAGCTTTGTAAGAGTGCCCCCCCTTCCCCCTAACTGTATGGGCTGGGAGAGGAAAGAACACTGGTGGGAGGAGTTCCAGGCCTTGCTGAACCACTGACTCACCTCCGAGTCCCACCATGAGGCCTCTGGTCTTACACTCTGGATGAACATCTCTTAGGCAGTGAAGGGAGACCCCAAAGCAGAAACAGAAGGTAGAGCTGGGGCTTTAGCCATTTCTCCCCACAGTGTGGTCTGAGTATGAACGCCCCCTCATCTTGTACTCTTAACTCCCACCCCTGCCTATGGCCTTAGGCTGAGGTTTGGCATCTGTGACAAGCAGCTCTTAGAGCTATGGAGAGAAAGGCAACAAAGAGTGGGGAGGCAAAAACTTGGCCCCCTAGTCCCGAGTTAAGAGTTGGGGAGCTACAAATGATTGTCAACTTCTTTATTTTTGCCAAAGAGGTCATTCTCTCCACCCCATAACAGGAAGACTGGCCCTGCCTTTGTGGCTGATGTGCCATATGACCGTGAGTTTGGGAGCATGTGACCACAAAGGGCCCTTCCATGGTTAATCATTACCGGTATTTGCTGAGCACTTACCACATGCCAGGTATTGTACTACGTCTTCTGCTGAGGTAGGTGGTGGCTTATATTGTGTCCATTTCACAAATGAGTAAGGGTTGGAGCTTAGCCCTATACAAGCTAAGAAACGGCAGAGCTGAGACTGGTCTGTATGAGACAAGAGCTAGTGCTCTCAACCTTGGCCCAGAATGGCTTTCGGTAAGCGTGCACTGTACCNCATGCCAGGTATTGTACAGGTAGGTGGTGGCTTATATTGTGTCCATTTCACAAATGAGTAAGGGTTGGAGCTTAGCCCTATACAAGCTAAGAAACGGCAGAGCTGAGACTGGTCTGTATGAGACAAGAGCTAGTGCTCTCAACCTTGGCCCAGAATGGCTTTCGGTAAGCGTGCACTGTACCTGCCAAGACACCAGTTTCTAACATCTTCTGATCCTTTGGGGAAAAACTCATGAAGCCTTGCTGAGAGCATACTCTCAAGTCCAAGAGCCAATATAAGCACTCACTGCGAGCCTGGAGGATGGACTCCTCCCCCTCCTCACACCTTAAGGGGCTGACTTCTCACAGTGATAATGTGGCAAGATTAGTCACTGCTTGCTGTTGGTTGATTATAGCTATTCTTTTCTGTAAATGAAGTTTAAAAGTCATCAAAGGGTTTGTCAGCTGTGACTTATGAGCCTCTTTCCTGCAGGGAAGTCAGGCAGTGACAAATGCCCCTCTCATTCTGCCATCCATTACAAGGCGGAAGGTGCCATGTTCCAATTACTGGAGACCCCGACGAAGTCCATGGAAAACCCTGCTCCAGGCTGCAGCCATTACTCAGACCTGGCAGGACTGCCAGCAGAGCTGCCCTAGGCCCAGACTTCACAGGCTAAGAACAGAGAAAGAGCAGGTTCCTGACTTTGTAAGTCAGCCCCTCTACTCCATACTTGTGCTACCCCTGGCGGGTTTATCCTAGACACATTTCAAAAAATCATATGGGCTGTCTCAAAGTACCCAGAATCAAGACTGCCTGAGACAGACAGACATGAGGAAATAAGGTCATGCTGCTGGTAGAGTAGGTAGAAAATATGATGCTCAAGGGGAAGAGGATAAAACAGCTATGATGTTCAGAGTAGAGACTAAAAAAACCTTAGAGATCACCTAGGACAATCAATTGCCTCAGTACTCAATACCCATTCTATGCTAAGTCCTGTTCAGCTAAATGCTAGGGAGCCAAAAATGAATAAAACATAGTCCCTACCACTGAGAGCTCAGTTCAGTTTAGTTGTGTCCGACTCTTTGCGACCCCATGAACTGCAGCACGCCAGGCTTCCCTGTCTATCACCAACTCCCAGAGTCCACCCAAACCCATGTCCATTGAGTCAGTGATGCTATCCAACCATCTCATCNAGTCCCTACCACTGAGAGCTCAGTTCAGTTTAGTTGTGTCCGACTCTTTGCGACCCCATGAACTGCAGCACGCCAGGCTTCCCTGTCTATCACCAACTCCCAGAGTCCACCCAAACCCATGTCCATTGAGTCAGTGATGCTATCCAACCATCTCATCTTCTGTCGTCCCCTTCTTCTCCTGCTCTCAATCTTTCCCAGCATCAGGGTCTTTTCAAATGAGTCAGCTCTTCGCATCAGGTGGCCAAAGTACTGGAGTTTCAGCTTCGGCATCAGTCCTTCTAATGAACAACCAGGACTAATCTCCTTTAGGATGGACTGATTGGATCTCCTTGCAGTCCAAGCAATCTCAAGAGTCTTCTCCATCACCACAGTTCAAAAGCATCAATTCTTCAGCGCTCAGCTTTCTTTATAGTCCAACTCACATCCATACATGACTACTGGAAAAATCATAGCCTTGACTAGACGGACCTTTGTTGGCAAAGTAGTGTCTCTGCTGTCTGGGTTGGTCATAACTTTCCTTCCAAGGAGTAAGAGTCTTTTAATTTCATGCCTGCAATCACCATCTGCAGTGATTTTGGAGCCCAGAAAAATAGTCAGCCACTGTTTCCCCATCTATTTGCCATTAAGTGATGGGACCAGATGCCATGATCTTAGTTTTCTCGATGTTGAGCTTTAAGCCAACTTTTTCACTCTCCTCTTTCACTTTCATCAAGAGGCTCTTTAGTTTTTCTTTACTTTCTGCCATAAGCGTGGTGTCATCTGCCTATCTGAGGTTATTGATATTTCTCCCAGCAATCTTGATTCCAGCTTGTGTCTCCTCCAGCCCAGCATTTCTCATGATGTACTCTGCATATAAGTTAATTAAGTAGGGTGACAATATACAGCCTTGATGTACTCCCTACCACTGAAGGTAGATGAGATAATTAAGGTTTAAAGAAGTGACTCGACCAAGGTCACAAAATAAGTTAGCGTCAGGGATGGCATGAGAAACCAGGTCTCCAGGGAAGTCGAGAAAGTGGAATGACAGGGAGCCCTTCTGCGTGCCAGGGTCTTTGCACAGAACATGGCATAACAGTCAAGAGTGCTAGATCCCATTCACATACCAACTAAATACTTACTATAGAGTTGGACTTCTGACAAGTCCTCAACCTATCCAAGTCCCAGAAAAATTAGGGTGATAACAAAACTTAAGTAAGTGTTGTGGTGAGAATTACGTAAGATAATACATGTACAGTGCACAGTGGCAGGTACATAATAAGTATCCAAGATATTATTTAAGGTCAAGTAGTTCACAACAATTTGAGGTAGGCATTATTAATCTGATTTTACAGACAATAAGACTGAAGCTCTATTTAACTTTGACACACAAGTAAGCCAGTACTTCTCAAAATTACTTGTGGTAAAGAACCAGTTTTTTGTTGTTTGGATTTTTAAATTCCCAATCCATTACAGACCAATACATTTGTAAAATACGACAAAAATGTCAAATTACCGCAAAGTCTCTAAGCACTTAGTCTCAATTTCTGTACTCATCACAAACAGTTAAGTTTGCGAACAAGCATTCATCTATTCACTGGGCTACAATCTGAACAGCACAGCTCTAAGCCATGTTCTGCAGTCCATGGGGTCGCAAAGAGTTGGACACTACTGAGTGACTGAACTGAACTGAAGCTCACCCAGCTCTATCAAATTCTATAAAAAGCAAACCAAAACATAGTTTATTTCATTTTTTTGAGTCCTTTATGCTGATTTTTTATAAAGTTTGGTATTACACTAATTTACAAAAAACTATCCTGATCTTTTTTTTTCTTTCTTCTCAAAAGAGAAGAGGGTAAGCAGACCAGGGACGAGTTCAAGGATTTGCCACCAAATATTTTAGGAGGTGATTTATTTTGGTCATCTGCTCCAGGTCATACTATATCCTGCAAGCCAAGATGATCTAGGCTTACTGACGACTAACACCCTTCCTGAAGCCTGGCGATCTGGAAGGCAGGTCTATTCCTGAAGAGACTAGTACTCCGAGACCCTCTCGCCCCACACTAGAGGACATGAAGAAACCAGCCAGGAAGGGGAAGCATGTTGTAACTCTTCTTTTTGGTATTTCTAATTTTCATTCTTTTATCATGGCTTCGCTCTCCTTCCAGGGAGTTTCTTGACAACAAGATAGATATCAGGTTCACAGTTCACTCCTGAGTGCCACTGTGCACCCAAGAGTAAGACTGGCTGGGGCAGATGAGTAGCTTTTCACCAGTATGCCAAGACATAACAATGTATTGGGAAGCTTCCAGGTGCCTGGCTAAACTCTCCTCAGTGTACAAAACTGTTTTGTTCTGAACTAATGGGGTAGTGCTATTTTTCAGCACAACCCAGAGCTGAGTAGGGTCATGTGATGCAGTAAGAGGCACGGCTGGCTCCTGTGAATAGGAGCCTGCCGTCAGGCCAAAGCCAAAGCCTACATGTTTAGTGCCATGTGAGAGGCCACGTAATATGGTCAAGAGAGTCATTTCTGAAGCCAAAATGCCTACATCCTGCCACTGAACCAGCTATGTGACATGACTTTCAGTAAGTATTTGAAGTTCTTTATGCTTCAGTTATCTCACCTATAAAATAAGGGTGGTGACACGTATCTCATGGGTTGTTGGAGGATAAAACTACCTAATTCATATTTAGAACGTCTGGCACATTACAAAGTATGCTGTTGTTATTAGTATTGTTATTGTTGGAACCGAGAAGAACTTTTTCTCCAGAGTATGAAAGGTGGTGAGTTCTACTGTAACATTAATCTAGAACTGAACTGTGATCAAAGAAAGAGTACTATCACTGTGGTGCAATAAATTTTAGTATCTGGAAATGTGCCTTGAACACAAAAGGAATCACAGGAGTAGGCACTCATTAAGCGTTAAATGAATAAAGAAATAAGTATATAGAATAAAGCAGTCCCCAGAAAGTACAACTTGAGAAGGTGGTTGGGAAGAGGCCCCTAAGTGAAGGTTCTCAGAGAGGCCCCTTTGTACCTCAAGGATCCAGAAGGCAGGTTGGACTCCCCTCCTGAGCAGGGTTCCCAGGGCTGATATTGCAAGAGACCTCTGCTTGCTCAGTGTTCTGTGTCTCCGAAGGAACCCCCACGTTCTGTGGCTACTCTATTCTGAATAAGGCTGCTGTAGGTTGTACCATGGTAGTACATACATCCCCACTTTCCAGACTATATCAGAGGAACACAGAAAGGGCAGCCTAACCCCTCCCAAGGAAGGTTTTGTCCTAAGTTAAAACAGTAACAGGGGATTCATAATTCAAAAAAGAAAAAAAAATAGTAATAGGGGAGGAACTTGCCTGGCGGTCCAGTGGTTAAGAATCTGCCTGGCAATGCAGGGGATGAAGATTCGATCCCCAGTTGCGAAACTAAGATCCGTGTAGGGTAACTACGCCTGCACTCCACAACTACTGAGCCTTGCACTGCAACAAAAGATCCACATGATGTAATGAAGATCATGAGTGCTGCAACCAAGATCCGATGCAGCCAGATAAATGTAACAAGACAGGATAGAAAACAGTGAAGTACATTTTTTTAAAAGTCACAGGGTATTATCAGTTTTTAAATGTTGCTTGCCTGGAGTCCCAGGTCCCCAAACCCACTTCCAATAGCTGTGTGAACTTGGGAAGGCCCGTCAGTTCTCTGGGTTCTTTAAGGCTAATTGTCTATAAAATGGGAATAAAAATTCTTGCCTTGCCCACCTGCAATGGAGGCTGTTTTGCAGGTCAAAGGAGATAACATATGGGAGGACACTGTTACCTGAGACTGCTACAAAAATGTGGACAGGAATATTACCTGGGATGGACAGTTCCTGCACATCTTCCGAGACAGAGGTATCCTGGCAGTGAGCCAGCTGGCTGGAAGCAGACGGTGGATGGTGCACAATTTGGCACTGCAGCCAAGCACTGTGCCCCTCAGGTATAAGGGCAGTTGATTAAAATCCTTTCATGCGGAATCAATATTTTCCTCATTACCACAATCCTTTTCCTTGAGAACACCTAATGCCATCCCTCACAGCCTCACAAAGGCTTGATCCAGCCAAAAGCATATGCATTTGACATAATAAATATATATATTTATTTTCCCACATTCAGACAGGAAAAGAAAGTTGACCTCTCTCCAGGGTGCTGATCTAAACTTTAACTCGGGGCTCTAAGCACCATCCCACAGTGCTTTATGTCTGACCCTAAAAGGACCACTGAGAATGACGCCACTCTGTCCCTCTGGTAACATTAATTTAGTAAATATTACTAGGCTCTGCCTCTAAAGTGAACCACTGAGCAAGACTGTCCCTGTCTCCTCTTTAAGACTCTTCAGCAGCTTCCCACCACCAAGAATCAAGCCCAACTCCTTCAATATGGTTTACAAGTCCCTTCATTACTTAAAGGTTATGAAATCTATACACAACAATCCTCTAAGAGGTTATAAGTCACATCCACTTTACAGATGAGTAAACTCTAGTGCAGAAAGACAAAAGCAGTTGCCCAAGGTAACATACTGAGCAAGATGGTATGAACTGACTTCTTCATAAGGGCTAGGTATCAGATTCCAAAGTATAGACTCAAATTTATAATAATCTTTTCTTGGACTAGTCTATGTGATGCAGTATGGGGATGGGGCATTTATTGCCCAGGCAAACCCTTTCATTTCAGCTTCCTTTGTTGGAAAATGCCAATCTGAACTCTCACAGCATGATTGATAAACTTGGCATAATGACCAAAATGTTCATTTTCTTGTAACATGGTACACAGTTGCATAACTAAGTTCAGGAGGCCAATGGATCACAACATCTTGGGGGTGGGAGTGGGGGAGGCCAGCCCTGCAACCAACAAGCATAACATGCCAATACCTAATGAACTTCTAATTTATTCAACTGATGACAGAAGCAGCTGTGGTGTCTATGCTTTTTTTCCCTCCATCACCCTCTTAGAATTCACTAACCCTTTCTGGCCCCCTTTTCCCTCCCTAAACAAGTTTCTACACTGCAACAGCTAGTTTTAAAAAAAATTTCCCCAAAACTTTTGCAGATGTCTCAGCTGCACGATCAACAGCAGGGGCTTTAGACAGAGACAGACAAGGATCACTTATTTACTTATTGTGTGACTTTGGACAAGTCATGAAACTCCTCGAGCCATGTTCTCTATTCTTTACTAGGCACGTACTGGCATATACTTCTTCCCTCCACATACTGAATCACTTCCTGATTCTCACACTAAAACCAAGCCCTGTTGATCTGGCCCCCTGCAGCTCTTCTCTGTCCATTCATATTAGCATTCAAATTCATCCTTCACAGTCACAATATCACTACATGATTCCATTGCCTAAAATCAAAGTTTTGCTTTATTATTTCAAAATTTCTGGCCATTAATTTTGGTATCTATTCTTGTTTATTTTTTGAATTATCTTAAGCAAATCACCTAAACCCCAACTCCTCTATACATAACTATTGTTATAACTATTGTTAGCATCCTGGTATATTTCCTTCCAGTGCTTTTTCTGGTGTATTATATTTGGATTACATAGTGAGGTCATTCATTCAGTTCTGTAACATAATTTTTTCAATTAGCATTATCACACATTATATATAACATATTTGCCTTACTGCCGCATAGTTTTCAATAAACACAATTTTAAAAATATTATCATTTTTAATAACCCACTATTTTCCCATGAGTGGATTTATCATAGTTTAGACTGGTCATAGTTCAGGTGGTCATTTAAGCTTCTTTCAATTTCTCACTATTATAAATAACAGCATCTGAGGGTAAGTTCATTCTGTATATTGGACTATTTCCTTAGGACAGAGTCTCAGAACTGGAATTACTAGGTCAAAATGTACAAACATTTTTATGGTCCAAAGTGCTGTACCAATTTACATTGCTATCACCAATGAATGCCACTTTCATGGCAACTTCACCAGAATCATACACTGTATTAGTTGGGGGGGAGGGGGGCAGCGGGGTGGCAGACAGCGAGTAGTAGTTAACAGGGAAAATAAATCTTCATTATTGTTTTCATGTATACATAAAAAGTAACAGTCTCCTACGATTATTACACCAAGTTTTGCATCTACAGAATTTTGATTGCCCCAAAGAAGTTACTGTAGGTTCTTAAGCAGAGCAATATGCTGAAAACTTACTCATTTATCAAAAAATCATTTATTGAGCAACTGTTTCTGTCAGACACTGTACAAAGTATAGAAATGAACAAAGTATAATCCCTGCCTCCAAATGAATCCACAGTCCACACAGTCCAATGGTGAGGATCTCAGGAAAACCAGAAACTATGTTTCATCTCTTTCCTCTCCATAAGGGATATGACAGGAACATGTGGGGACTCAGAGGCATGTAACTTACCAAAGGGACAGGGCAGAAGGAAAAGAAAGAAGTCAGAGAAAGGAGTCATCAAAAAGTTCTGATCTTGTCCACAGTTAAGTTGATGTTAGCCTGCAAGAGAAGACTCTACACATGGACATCCCCAGATGGTCAACACCAAAATCAGATTGCTTATTATATTCTTTGCAGCCAAAGATGGAGAAGCTCAATACAGTCAGCAAAAACAAGACCAGGAGCTGACTATGGCTCAGATCATGAACTTTAATTGCCAAATTCAGACTTAAATTGAAGAAAGTAGGGAAAACCACTAGACCATTCAGGTATGACCTAAATCAAATCCCTTATGATTATACAGTGGAAGTGAGAAATAGATTTAAGGGACTAGATCTGATAGAGTGCTTGATGAAGTATGGACAGAGCTTCGTGACAGACAGGGATCAAGACCATCCCCATGGAAAAGAAATGCAAAAAAGCAAAATGGCTGTCTGGGGAGGCCTTACAAATAGCTGTGAAAAGAAGAGANCAAGGCAAGAATACTGAAGTGGTTTGCTATTCCCTTCTCCAGTGGACCACATTCTGTCAGACCTCTCCACATGACTCGCCCGTCTTGGGTGACCCCACATGGCATAGCTTAGTTTCATTGAGTTAGATAAGGCTGTGGTCCATGTGATCAGATTGACTAGTTTTCTGTGATTATAGTTTCAGTGTCTGCCCTCTGATAGCCTCTCGCAACACCTACCGTCTTACTTCGGTTCCTCTTACCTTGGACGTGGGATATCTCTTCACGACTGCTCCAGCAAAGTGCAGCTGCTGCTCCTTACCTTGGACAAGGTCGCCCCTCCTGACATTGAATGTGAAGTAGCTCCTCTCAGCCCTCCTGTGCCCATGCAGCCGCCGCTCCTTGGACAAGGGGTTGCTCCTCTCAGCCGCCACCCCTGACCTCAGACGTGGGGTAGCTCCTCTTGGTCGCTCCTGCGCCATCGCAGCCCGGCACTCTCAGTTGCTGCCCCTGACATTGGGCTTGGGGTAGCTCCTCTCAGCAAACTTCTGCACGGTCCATCACAGCCACTGTGCCCCATGGAAAAGAAATGCAAAAAAGCAAAATGGCTGTCTGGGGAGGCCTTACAAATAGCTGTGAAAAGAAGAGAAGCAAAAAGCAAAGGAGAAAAGGAAAGATATAAGCATCTGAATGCAGAGTTCCAAAGAATAGCAAGGAGAGATAAGAAAGCCTTCTTCAGCAATCAATGCAAAGAAATAGAGGAAAACAACAGAATGGGAAAGACTAGAGATCTCTTCAAGAAAATTAGAGATACCAAGGGAACATTTCATGCAAAGATGGGCTCGATAAAGGACAGAAATGGTATGGACCTAACAGAAGCAGAAGATATTAAGAAGAGGTGGCAAGAATACACAGAAGAACTGTACAAAAAAGATCTTCACGACCCAGATAATCATGATGATGTGATCACTAATCTAGAGCCAGACATCTTGGAATGTGAAGTCAAGTGGGCCTTAGAAAGCATCACTACGAACAAAGCTAGTGGAGGTGATGGAATTCCAGTTGAGCTGTTTCAAATCCTGGAAGATGATGCTGTGAAAGTGCTGCACTCAATATGCCAGCAAATTTGGAAAACTCAGCAGTGGCCACAGGACTGGAAAAGGTCAGTTTTCATTCCAATCCCAAAGAAAGGCAATGCCAAAGAATGCTCAAACTACCGCACAATTGCACTCATCTCACACGCTAGTAAAGTAATGCTCAAAATTCTCCAAGCCAGGCTTCAGCAATATGTGAACCGTGAACTCCCTGATGTTCAAGCTGGTTTTAGAACAGGCAGAGGAACCAGAGATCAAATTGCCAACATCCGCTGGATCATGGAAAAAGCAAGAGAGTTCCAGAAAAACATCTATTTCTGCTTTATTGACTATGCCAAAGCCTTTGACTGTGTGGATCACAATAAACTGTGGAAAATTCTGAAAGAGATGGGAATACCAGACCACCTGACCTGCCGCTTGAGAAACCTATATGCAGGTCAGGAAGCAACACTTAGAACTGGACATGGACCAACAGACTGATTCCAAATAGGAAAAGGAGTACGTCAAGGCTGTATATTGTCACCCTGGTTATTTAACTTCTATGCAGAGTACATCCTGAGAAACGCTGGGCTGGAAGAGGCACAAGCTGGAATCAAGACTGCCAGGAGAAATATCAATAATCTCAGATATGCAGATGACACCACCCTTATGACAGAAAGTGAAGAGGAACTAAAAAGCCTAGTGATGAAAGTGAAAGAGGAGAATGAAAAAGTTGGCTTAAAGCTCAACATTCAGAAAATTAAGATTATGGTATCTGGTCCCATCACTTCATGGGAAATAGATGGGGGAACATTGGAAACAGTGTCAGACTTTTTTTTTTTTTTGGTATCCAAAATCACTGCAGATGTTGATTGCAGCCATGAAATTAAAAGACACTTAGTCCTTGGAAGGAAAGTTATGACCAACCTAGATAGCATATTCAAAAGCAGAGACACTACTTTGCCAACAAAAGTCCGTCTAGTCAAGGCTATGGTTTTTCCAGTGGTCATATATGGATGTGAGAGTTGAACTATGAAGAAAGCTGAGTGCCGAAGAATTGATGCTTTTGAACTGTGGTGTTTGAGAAGACTCTTGAGAGTCCCTTGGACTGCAAGGAGATCCAACCAGTCCATCCTAAAGGAGATCAGTCCTGGGTGTTCATTGGACGGACGGATGCTGAAGCTGAAACTCCAATACTTGGCCACCTGGTGTGAAGACCTGATTCACTGGAAAAGACCCTAATACTGGGAGGGATTGGGGGCAGGAGGAGAAGGGGACGACAGAGGATGAGATGGCTGGATGGCATCACCAACTCGATGGACATGAGTTTGGGTAAACTGCAGGAGTTGGTGATGGACAGGGAGGCCTGGTGTGGTGCAATTCGTGGGGTCGCAAAGAGTCGGACACAACCGAGCAACCCAACTGAACTGAAGATGAGAGTAAATATTTAGAAAAGAGGAAATAGCATAAGCAAAGTTGTGGAAGCTGGACAGTGCTTCCATATGGAGTGAATAATAATATGCATCATGGTTTGGCTAGAGTGTAGAATCTAAGACTGGATGTTGCAAGAGGTGATAGCAGAAAACCTAAAGAGGTCAGATCAGAAAGCCGTTGTGGGCTGTTGAGGAGCTTAGATATCATGGTAGTCATGACCCAGTCCTATGGCACATGTAGGAGAGCGCTCAATAAGAAGGCACTCTAAGTCCCCACAGGTGTTGAGACCTGAACAGCACAAGTCAACTCTCAATCAGAGCATCCCATCTGTGTTAACTCCTTTTGTCTCATATGTTCGTCTTCTCTTGCCAAGCAGTGCAGAACTTCTGGGGTATTTTTCACATCACCTGAGCACATTACATTGCTAGGCACATGGCAGGGCTCCAATAATGCTCACAGATCCACTCACTGGAGGTAGCTCATGAAATAATATACATACTCATGAAACCCTTACTGCCCTGGCATAGCACCTGCCAATCTCAGCAACTCAGTCACTGCCTATCCTGGCAGATGTACTGCCTCAGAAAGCTATCTCCCCTTTTGCTCATTCTGCTAAATAAAAAAAAATGTGCCTGGGTACAAGAAACTATGGGCTTGCCTGGTGTCTCAGATGGCAAAGAATCTGCCTACAATGCAGGAGACCTGGGTTCCGTCTCTGGGTTGGGAAGATCCCTTGGAGGGCATGGCCACCCACTCCAGTATTCTTGTCTAGAGAATCCCCATGGACAGAGGAGCCTGGTGGGCTACTCAGTGGCATTTCAAAGAGTCAGACACGACTGTGCGACTAAGCACAGTGTAAGAAACTACAGTATGTGATAACTAAGGAGCATACTGGGCGGCCATCAGGGAGCTCTGAGGGACGTAAATCCTTCCCCACAGTACATTCCTCAAGCCAAGGACTCCCTCAATTCCACTGGCAATTCAGGTGTGCTACCACAACACCCCCACCACCATAAAAATAAAACAGGTTTTTGCAATTGAATGTGTTAGCAGTCTCCTTTGAACAGCTGGTGACTTTCTCTAAGGTGTTACTACTTTCTATATTAATAACATCTGCTTTAATGCTGACAAAGATATTAACAGGATGACTATTTCAACAATTAATAACATAGCCATTCATTCATGCCCTGCTCATATAGTGGCATGAGCCAGGGGCAAGAGGGTCTGTTGTGCTGCCTAAGATCCACCTGAGGAGGCAGTGTTTAAATGATCTGTTTCTGTGTCATCATCTTCCCTCCCAGGCTGTGAGTTCCTAGATGGCAGGAACCACAATCTATTTAGTATCAGCATCCCTCTGGCCTTTCAGCATAGACCCTGGCCCAGAGTGGTTGCTCAGGGAATATATGCTGATGGGAATTCCATGTACCACTGTCCCCGTTCCCTTCCTCATTCATGCTTGTAAAGAAACAAAGAAGCAGGCAGTACAGATAATGAAGCCAGAAGACTTGGGAGACAGAAAGACATCTTTGCAAAAGCCCAATCCACTCCAGCCTATAGGAAAGGCTGTTTTACAATATAATAAATGATCATTATGATTTATTGTTTATTTTTGTGGTAGATGCATTACTAAGTATTATCCTTCTTATTCTTCCAACAACTCTTTGAGGTAAGAATTATATCAAGGTCATAATGGCCCTTTCTGAGATTCTTTTAGAATTCCTGGGTTCAAACCCCAGCTCTGCCATGTATCAGCTGTATCATGCTGGGTAAATGTCTTTAATTCCTCTGTGCCTTAACTTTCTCATTTGTAAAATGTGAATAGTATTACACTACCTTCCTTATAAGGTTTTGAGAATTTGGTCAGATAATATACAGGCAGTGAAGCATTCAGGAATTTTCTAAATGAAATTACTGTTACTACTGGTCCCATTTAATAGATGGCTTCAAATATCACACTCTTAACATTTAGTAAGATTAAGAGAGAAACTACTTCATCAATAAAGCAGGACCAGAACCAATTTCTGATTTAGTGACGGAATCTGGGGCCAGAAGGGTTTTCTGTACACAAAGTCACTGATAAAACTCTTCAGGATAGCCTTTGTTTTCCATTCCCCTCCTCTGTATCCTGATAAGGACATTCAACAGACCTCTGTTGCAGCAACATTTGCTGCACCTTTGTATTTACCTACCTGTCTTTCTCCATTAGACTCTGAACTCCTAGAAGGCAGAGAGTCTGTTATTAATCTTTGCAATCCCAGCCTCCAGCGCTACCCAGACAACCAGTAGATGCTCAGTGAATTTCTGCTAACAGGTGATAGAATCCTAGGTGGACACTGCTTCAGTCAATGGTTTCCCAGTGTTCCTGACAAAGCAGCTCCTTAAGAGTGAACTGTATTTTATGTTCATGGGTCGAACCCAAGTCCCTCATCCATCAGTAGGGCAAAAGGACAGGCAAAATAGTGATGAAAGAGAAAACAAAGGAGGGACAGAGTGAGAAGCTGGGGACCAGAGGTGTCTTTGTTCAGCAGACTCCAAGGAATAGGGGCTCAAAAGAGAGGCTGAATCTCCAGGCCAGAAACTGCTGAACTGAAGCTCTTTGGAGTTGGGAGGAGGCAGAGGGTCCTCACCAAGTAAAGAGCAACAACAGCTAGAAACGGCCATCCTTGTCAGAAATCAACACAGCAAAGGAGACCCAGTCCACACTCTAAACTATCTGCTGACCCTGAGATGAGCCCAACCACTGGGCCCCACTAGGCGGGCTTCATGGAAAAGACTACTGGGCAAAGAGTCTACTAATGTTTAATCCTTGGGAAAGTACTAATTTTTCTATTAATAAATATTTGAGGATCTACTATGTCACATAAGCACCTATAATACAGTAAAGGTTTATTACTAATTTGCTGTCAGACCCTGGACAAGTCACTACCCCTTTCTCTGAGCCTCAGTGTCCTCATTAGACATGTGGAAGATAACGTCTATGTCAGGATTGTTCTGAGTATCAGACGTGTTTTTGAAGTTTACTGCACAACTCTGCAAAGGTAAAGGTGGTATTTTCTTTTTACTAGAAGGCTTAGAAAATGCAAGGACAGCCCTCACCAAATAAATGCCAAAGGCAACTCTCTCTGCCAGGTTCTGGACAGAAACCAGCAGCACATTCCTAACCACTGAATTCCATGGAAGATGGTGATGAAAGAACAGAAATTTGACACATTCTCTTCAAATTCCTCTCAGGATCTTTCCCATAATCACTGGTGTCAGTATTCATCACAAAGAACTACACTACCGGCCTCTTGGATGAGCCCCTTGGTTGCAACTGAAACTTAATAAGAAGAGACTTAAAATTTTGTGGGTCAGAGCCACCTTTCAAGACACTGAGCTAAAATTACCTGATTCCTGGTCTTTCAACTGTTTGGAAACATTTGGCAGCCATTAAGCCTGTTGTTTCCGCATTTTCCTGCTTACTGGCACAAACACATCAAAACAGAAAGCTTGATGCTCTAACAATGCTCTCTGATTAGTGGTTTGCAGAATTCTCTGTAATTTTATGATTTGCTGGCTAGAAGAGGAAGAGCAATGGAGTACAAATGGTGGTATGGCCCAAGAGAGGGTCAGGCATCCTGAACTCTAGTTTTGGTTCTACTGTGGACTGGCTCTGTAAACCTGGCTGAGACCTTAACTGCCTGATACAAAAAATGGAGAACTGAACCAGAGTAGTGGTACATGAACTCTTTCATGAAAAACCAGTGCTCTTCAAGATGTTAAGGACTCCCAGGTCAAATAAAAACGGGAAACTTAGCCTCTTCCATCCCTTCCTCCCACCCACCCCAGTCACATGCACACTAAGGCTGAGAAGTCAAAAGTAAAGAAAGGCACTTTGCATTATCCAGTCTGACTTTTCTGAGATTATTAACATCTCTTCTGAGGAAGACACAACGGAATAGATCTCTAGGGTCTCTGTCAGCTCTAACCCATTGTGATTTGTATTAGAAGTACTCAGCCAGTGCCTGGAGCACCCCTGCTTCCCACTAATTTAGTTCTCTTAACCCAGTGAGGCACTTAAATGATACTCTGGCTTATAGAAATGTATTATATGTAGCTCATTTTACTGTAGAGTACTAATTTTCAACGATTCAGAATACAAGACACTTAAAACGCTAAAATGGGAAACCTGCAGTTCCTAAGGTCCTAATACTTGTTCCACACTGTGTTGGCATTTTTCTATACATTATATCTTTTAATTCTTAGACAGGAGATAAATTCTGTTATCCTTTTATCACAGAGAAGAAAACTGAGGCTTGAGGAAATTAAGGAGCTTGCACAAGATCATTCAGTTAGAATGTGATGAACACCAGATTTCAAACCTAGGACTATTTGGCTCCCAAATCTTGGTTCTGTTTGGGGCTCTGCCACCATGAGCATCAGACAATTGACCACTGATCTTCCCTAACCCTCCCTGGTCACAACTGTCAAGTGAGAAAAGGAATCCTTGCACTGCTGCCCTCAAAGAGTTGCTCTAACACTCAAAGGCAATAATAGATATGAAAGCATTCTGTAATATATAAAGATATTAATATATAAAGGGCAGGTGAAATATTGTGAACAAATGTTGATATTTCCTTTCATGATTTTTTTGAGGTAATTGAGGTTCTTGCAGGCTTTCCATTATGAAGTCAATCGTCTTTATTCCACCTTTAGTTCTGCTCCCTCAAAACAGTGTTTCTTAGACTTTTCCAGTTAGGATTTCAGATAAACAGAAAACATGTCAATTTCTCAGTACTGATTACTCTTTAGGCTATTTGTCAGTCACACTAAGCAGCCAATCTGCTTAAGGAGTTGGAAGTAAAAACAGTAGAGAGGGTGGGGAGTGTTGGGAGATCTGCAGATAAAGAAGATGCCAGATTCCCCTTAAAATGTCAAACATGCCTGGGAAATAGGTCCAAAGAGTCATTTAGGACAGATCATAGAATCCTTTGCATGAAATCTATCCAGAAGATCAATAAGTATGTTGTACACAGGGGGAGGAAGGAGCAAGATTAGCCAGCTTCACTTTGTTCTAGGATAGAAAATACCTTGGCAGGGAGCATAGAAACAGCAGTAGATGGGTGCAGGGCTCTTCACTCATCCTCTAGCCTAGAATGGGATCACACCCTTATAATCCACAATGCTGTGGCCATCTGCTCCCTTCAGCTTCTGGCAGAGTAAAGCCAAAAAACAACAGCAAAGCATTCTTGGAACCAGGCCCTGGCTGGGGAACGATAAATAAATAGCAAAACTCCCTGCTCTTAGAGGAAGGCACTGCATCAAGATAGTTTGAGCCTAACCAGAGGTTCTCTCGTAAACTAAAATTTCTGGCTCATAGGGTATATTCAAGAATTGTGTGAAATGAATGAATCAGAGGAGCTTTCTTCTATGAATTAGGAGCACCTGTGGTGTCCATCTTCATTCTGCCATGAATAATTCAGTGACTCTGAGCAAAATATTTCATTTCTGTGGGCCTCAGTTTACACACCTGTAAAGCAGGCTCTGCCTACCCAACAAATTGCCTTTTGTAGCCAATGACATAGGAGCTAAGACAGCACTCTGTAAATGGCATGAACGAGATGGAATAGTGGGAGCTGACAAGAACATTGGAACATATGATTTTAAAAGTTCAGAGCCCAATCTGAGGAAGACTTGAAATAAGCTCTTTTTCTTTCTTCCCAGCCAATTTAAGTTGCTTTTTCTCACAGTGAAATCATTCTTTGCATTTCAAGTGAAGGGAAAGGGAAACCAGGCTTACAAGCATGGAACAGAAAAGCTGCCATCTTTCTACTTTTCAATATCTTTTCAGAGCCACTGTACTACAAAAGAGAGCACAAGATCTGGGTTTCTAATCCCTAGCTTTTCTTAATCAAAAGCTATAAAACCATAAACTAGCCTCAACCTCTTTCAGCCTTAGTTTTCTCATCTGTAAATTGCTGAGACATTTCCCAAGTTATAAGGTTATGGTTAAGATTCAATTAACAATGAAAGAGTGTTTTGTAACTCACAAATACCACACAAACACCAGTCATTACAGAGCTGTCTTCCCATCAGCTCATTAGCTACACAGAACAGTGGTTATCACTAAATTGACAGGTGAGATCATCAAACTCAGAGAAAATCCTGATGGTAACACAGCTCAACTCTGACTTCCTCCAACAAAGGTAATTACTCCTTTCATTTATTATAGGAGTTATTTATTAGTTTTTTCCATCACTAAACTAACAGATCTCAAGGGATAGAGCTACATATATTTTATGCATTTTTGTATCTCAGTGTCCAACACTGGCACACCAAAAAGACACTAAATAAATACTGGCAACAGAAACACATCTAGAACATCCAGGACTCCTAATTCCAGGTATAGAGTTCTTCTGAAAGAAAGTAGCCCCAACCTCACAGGCTGACTCATCTTCTCATCCCTTCTTCAATTCCTCCACCCTAGCAAGACCTTCCATTACTGAAGAGTCACCCAGCCTCTGTAGGCAGTGATCTCTCAGGCTTGATTATTCGTCATATGCTTCTTTGCCAAGCTAATTCCTATTCAGCCCTCAGATTTGGAGGCCTTTCTAGTCACCCATAGTACTGGTTCAGGTATTCCCTCTCCACCCCTCTTCTTACCCCCCATCTGTTTTATCATAGAATCCTGGCACATAATATGTATCAACACAAGTATCTGTTGATGGCTGAATGAATGAAATACTGGATCTAGAAATCCAAAGGTGATGCAGGGGAAAGACTCCTGGCCTGGAAGTCAGGAGGACTGACTGTTTCTAATTCTAGCTCCACCACTGCTATGGTTCAGTAATCTCAGGCAAGCCCCTCTTCTTCTGTGGACCATCTATGAATGAGCTACCATCTATGAATGATCTCAAAAGGTCCTCTCAGCACTGACAATAGATGAGACTTAGACTCATGCTAAGGGTGAGAAACCTCTGAGGCCAGCTGTGTGCTCCAGAGTATGGGAGGCCCCATATCCACACGCCATGAGCAGCACCAGCCAAGTATATGAACTGTGCTGTCAGCAGCCTCCCAGCCTGTTGGTTTACTTAATTCCTCCTGATGAAGTGCCAAGAATAAATCGTAGGTGAGCAGCAGAGCATTTTAATGAGTCCAGAGCCTAATGAATCTTTTCCTTCCTGTGTCAATTAGAATTTCAAAGCTAGGGTCCCCAAGGACCAATTTATTGGGAACAGAGAGAAGCCTTTTGTTCATCAGCTGCTGCCTGAGCTACTTGCCCTGGCCCTGTATGTCTGCTGTGTAACAATCTTGCTTACTCATAGATATGCCACCTGGTGAAACAGACTGTCTCATATTTCTGGGGTCTGAACTTGAGGAAGGAAAGGAGAGGTCAGGTTGACTTCTGGGGGTAAGTGGGGCAGTAGTGACAGAATCAGAGCAGCACTGACTTGAATGTCACATCCCAAGGATACTGGTCTTCAAAGAGCTAACAGCAGTAGATCAACTTGCTATTCATCCAACTAAGTATCAGGTATTGTGTGAGACCTATTTGTCTGAAGTATTTTTGAATCCTCACAACAACCCCCAAAGTAGGTATCAAAAGGTCCTCTCAGCACCTTTTTTTTTTTTTCTGGCCATGCCGTGAGGCTTGTAGGATGGGATGGATATCAGCTCCCTGACCAGGGACTGAACCCAGGCCGTGGCAATGGAATCCCAGAATCTTAACCACTAGGCAACAAGGAATTCCCTCAAAAACACTATTTTACAGACAGAGGCACTGGCTCTAAGAATTTTAAAGAACTATAGAACTAGTTGAAGAACTAGACAAGGAACACAATCAGTAGTTGGCAGACAGGGATTTGAACTCACATTTGTGCAAATCCAGAGACTGGGCTCTTTCTATCAAATCACAGCAACCTTGCCAGAGGGCTGGCAGGGCCAGTGGCTGATGTCCTGAATGGCAGAGATGGCCTGTGGGCAGCCAGTCAGGTCATGTTGGACACTTGCCACCAACACACTTTGTCTTTTTCCAGGGCACAAGCAAGAGTGCCTGTGCACTGCTGGTTCTTCCACTCAGTGGAGCTGACAACCTCACTTATTCCCAGAACATAACCCAAATCAATTCACCACTGACACTAACCCCAGACTCCTATCCCAGAAATTTTTTTTTTTTTGGTCTGTGCTGGGTCTTTTTTGCTGCAGGGGGTTTCCTCTAGTTGTTATGAGCAGGGTTTACTCTCTAGTTGCAGTGCAGTGGCTTCTCACTGCGGTAGCTTCTCTTGTTGCATAACAGGGGCTTTAGAGCGTTTGGGCTCAGTAGTTAGTTACAGCTCGCAGGCTCGAGTAGTTGTGGCACAAGGGTTTAGTTGTCCCATGGCAACTAAGTGCTTTGGCAGGCAGATTCTTAACCACTGGACCACCAGGGAAGTCCCCAGAAATCGTCTGACTTATGAGGAGTTGCCAATCCTTGATTTAAAACCCTCCAAGTACCCAGTTGTCTTGCCTCTCACATTGTCCTCTTCAAATCACACAGGGCCAGCCCAGTTGCCACTGCAAGTCATCAACAGCAGCACACTCCAGGGTGAGAAAGTAAACAAGTCAAGTTTCCAAACGGTTATGAAATGGAATTTTAGGACTCTGGTGGGAAAAACACTTAAGAGTGAGGTCAAGACAGTTTGTCCAAATTTACACAGCTAGAAAATAGGAACAACTGGAACACAGGCATATACTGAAACTTAACATGGTATCTGAATCTGCAAAGAGCAAGAATAATACAGAAAAAATGAGATCAGTGGCTTAAAAATATTTTTAAATTTTTAATTTCAAGATAACACCCCCATTTTACAGATAAGAAAACTGCTCTCTGAGGTCAACTAACTTATCCAAGAGAGAAAGAGCTAAATGAGGGAGAGGAGAATAAAGGAATTAAGTGGGATCCAAGTTAATCTTGGATAAATAGCTGCACAGAAGCAGGGAGGCAAGGGAAGGGAGGCTGCACCAGGAGAGTTACCATCCTGGCCTTACCACTAACTTGCTACATGTCCCTGAATATTAGCCTCATTTTCCCATAGGCCAAATGGACCTCAGGGCCCTGTATCTGGCCTCAGCTGTCCCCTCTCCAACCTTACCCCTAAGGGGCCAAAAACCAAAACATCAAACAGAAGCAATATTGTAACAAATTCAATGAAGACTTTAAAAAATGGTCCATATTTTAAAAAAAAAAATCTTTAAAAAAAAAAAGTAGCAGGCACTTGTTGAATGGACCAATGTATGAACTACTGATCTCTAAGGTCTCTTTCAATCCTGGCATGCTATGATTAACTTATGAGCTTAGAGAACTCAGAAGCTCAAAATTCAAGCCTGGGTGAACTTAAGTTTAACCTGTCCTTTTGGCTCCAATTTTTGATATTTGCTTTGCCTCACAGGGTCTTCAAAAATCTTCTCCAAATGTAACAATCACATCCTAACACACAACTACACTCATGCACAGATAGACAACTATATGTAACTTAATTCAACAATGACAGGTATGAAACACAGAATTTCCTTAATGTGGAAAATGAGGCCTTACAGTTTAGTCTCAACTTACTTTGGCAACTTTAAGCCTAACCCTCCATTCCTGAAAAGCTATGCTCTGGCTACACTGGACTTTTTCCTGTGGTCATGTATGGATGTGAAAGTTGGACTGTGAAGAAAGCTGAGCGCTGAAGAATCGACGCTTTTGAACTGTGGTGTTGGAGAAGACTCTTGAGAGTCCCTTGGACTGCAAGGAGATCCAACCAGTCCATTCTGAAGGAGATCAACCCTGGGATTTCTTTGGAAGGAATGATGCTAAAGCTGAAACTCCAGTACTTTGGCCACCTCATGCGAAGAGTTGACTCATTGGAAAAGACTCTGATGCTGGGAGGGATTGGGG
>SJYX01020555.1:0-79784 GCA_006410675.1 Oreotragus oreotragus | reverse complement strand
CCAACCAGTCCATTCTGAAGGAGATCAACCCTGGGATTTCTTTGGAAGGAATGATGCTAAAGCTGAAACTCCAGTACTTTGGCCACCTCATGCGAAGAGTTGACTCATTGGAAAAGACTCTGATGCTGGGAGGGATTGGGGCAGGAGGAGAAGGGGACGACCGAGGATGAGATGGCTGGATGGCATCACGGACTCGATGGACGTGAGTCTGAGTGAACTCCGGGAGATGGTGATGGATAGGGAGGCCTGGCGTGCTGCGATTCATGGGGTCGCAAAGAGTCGGACACGACTGAGCGACTGAACTGAACTGAACTGAAGCCACCACCAACCAGAAGAGTTAAGGAAACGTCTAAAGGAGATACCACGTGTCCGTCCACTTCCCAGAATCCCTCTCGCTAACATCCATCTTGGCTGAGCCATGTGTGCACCACCAGGAAAGACTCTGAATTAGAATGATTGGCCAAAGACCACCCGGAAACTAATCCCTTCACCATAAAACCTGAGACTGCGAGCCACTCGCAGAGCTGCTCTCCTGGGCTCCCTTACCCTACTGCTCTCCACCCCAGTGCCCTTCCCAATAAGATCTCTTACTTTGTCAGCACGTGTCTCCTTGGACAATTCTTTTCTGAATGTTAGACAAGAGCCCAGTTTCAGGCCCTGGAAGGGGTCCCGCTTTCTACAACAGTATTACCTTTCTAAAACTCAAAAAGGGTCTGAATTCTGAAATACATCTGACTCCAAAGATTTTGGATAAAGGGTTATGACCTATCATAAAACGTTTTCTTCCTGGCTTCCATTTCTTCACAGTGCATCCCCTAGTCACTCAATATCTGGCTTTGTTCTCCAGGATCCAGCTGAAATTGCTCTCACCATTACCTCTTTTTTGCCAGAGTCCTTCCTTGTTTGTTTGTCCTGTTCGTCCGACTCTTTGGCCACCCCATGGACTGTAACCCACTGGGCTCCTCTGTCCATGGGATTTCCCCGGGCAAGAATATTGGAGCGGGTTGCCATTTCCTGCTCTGCTGCATTGGCAGGCGAATTCTTTACCCCCAAGTCACCGGGGAAGCCTTACTTCTCAATTGGAATACTGACTCTTGGCTTCATTCCAGGATGCTGTAGTAGTTACACAACCCTGCAGCCTCCTGCCCAAACCCCTGTTTTTGTCCTCACCTTTCCTAGGAGGTTCTAAGAAATACTTGCAGTGAAGAAACTCTCCAAGCCTGCATCTCTGGTTTGTGCTCACTGCGCGCCTTCCCACCCCACCCCCACCACTCCCAGCTCATCTGTTTTCAGACACCCCGCTGGGCAGGGGTTCTGAATCTACATATGCAAGTCTGCCCTGCCACCAGAATTCCTTTTCCATTGTTGCCTATGTTTACCCATCTCTTTACCTAACTGTCTTGCTAGCACCTCATTTTCAACATCTCCCCTCAAAAGTCACCACACACACTTGCATATGTGTGAACTGGTAGGAAGGAGACTGGGTGAGTGAGGGTGGCTGTTGGAGAGAGATTTTGTAAAAAAAAAATGACATCTTTTGATTATTGTACCGCTGTAGGTGTTATTTAAAAATAAAATAATTTATCTTTCAAAAAGGAAAGGACTATATGACATCCCAGAAAAGGCAAAATCATGGATGGTAAAAAGATCAGTAGTTAGTAAGAGAGTGGGGGAGATGGTTAAAGGGAGCACAGGGAATTTTTAGGGCAATGACATTATACTGGCTAATACTGTAAGTGGGGGACATGTGTCACTGTTGTCTGTCAAAGTCCACAGAATGTACAACACCCAGAGTGAACGCTAATGTAAGCTGTGGACTTTGGAGGAGGCTGATGATATAGGTGATGTATCATTCAGGGTCAGTGATCAGAATGAAAGAACCACTTGTTGGGGGGTGTCAATAGTGAGTCAGGTGTACCTGTGCAGAAACGGGGGCAGATGTGGGAACTTTCTGTACTTTCCACTCAGTTTTGCTGCACACTAAAAGCTGCTCAAAAAGATAAAATCTATAATTGAGAAAAGAAAAGAGCTTGTAGGAAGCTTGAGTGCTGGAGTTTTGCATGGGAGGCTCTCTATATTTACTAACTGTAGTCAGTGTGGACAAGCTGGATGATTCCTAAGAGCAAGAAAGAGTCTCCTTCTACCAGCATCCTGTCTCTGTCCAATTGCTCCGGCCAGGTCCTCTGGGGGCCCTGTTGACTCTGTTGGGTCCTCAGCTCAGTTGCTCAGTCCAACTCTTTGTGATCCCATGGATTGCAGCACGCCAGGCTTCCCCGTCCATCATCAACTCCCAGAGCTTGCTCAAACTTATGTCCATCAAGTCGGTGATGGCATCCAACCATCTCATCCTTTGTCGTCCCCTTCTCCTGCCCTCAGTCTTTCTCAGCATCAGGGTCTTTTCCAGTGATTCAGTTCTTCACATCAGGTGGCCAAAGTATTGGAGTTTCAGCTTCAACATCAGTCCTTCCAATGAATATTCAGGACTGATTTCCTTTAGGATTGACTAGTTTGATCTCCTTGCTGTCCAAGGGACTCTCGAGAGTCTTCTCCAACACCACAGTTCAAGGTCTAATGAATCTGGGCCTCCCTCCCCTTCTTTTGGAAGGGTCTTTGCACTTGGCTTTGTGTGTGACTTCGGGGCCACCTCTGTGAATTAGGCTCCCTTGAGTTCAACCCTGGAATTTACCAGAATTAGACATTTCTCCTAGACTTTCTGCCCCTTTTTCTACTGTCCTAATCATTATAGCCAGATAAAATACATTTCCCTGCTTTCTTTACATCACTTCTCTCCTCAAAGAAACCTACAGTGCCTCTCACATCAAGTAAGTCTGGGCTCCTTCTTGACTAGGGGAGACCCCAGTTTGCCATCTACACCTCCTCACCTCCTTACACCTGTCTTTCTTAGTTCTATCAATCTACTGCCCCCTACTCCTCTCTGTCTCATGTACCTCTTCAGCCTGCAAATTGTACAATCTTCCTCCCCTTTCACTCTCCATCTCTAGTCCAACTCCAGTATGGACTTAGAATTATTTTGTTCTTCTAGAGCCCAGGGCCATGTTGGAAGCGTAATACTGAACTCTAGTCTTTGGGTTTGGTGCTCATAGGAGTATGTGGGTGTAGAAATGAGAACTACACACCTGGAAAGGACAGTCGTGTGACCTCTGCTCTTGTGTCCCACAGCCCAGGCTACTGCCAGTTTGCTGAGAGGGCGTCATTGGGATTTCTGCTTGTGGAACAAATTTTGAAAAGGACCTTAGTGACCATAACTTGCAAGATTGACTTAGGTTCTAGACAGTCTCCGGCAGAAGGTTACTTCAAAACTGGCCTCTTCTAGGTTCTCTAGAGGACCCTGTGACTTCTCAAGAGAGGCAGAAGTGTTCTAGAGATGGAGTGCTATGGTATAAGATTAACCTCTCTGAGTTGTGGTCCATGTATGTTTGTAGGAAGTGGGTTTTACACTTGTGCCCCCAACTTTTTTTTATAACTCTTACAAACCTCAGGAGAGGCAAGAATATGAACGAATCATGTGAACTATAGGCAGAATTCAGCCTGCTGCCTGTGTTTGTATAGGCTGCAAACTAAGAATGATTTTTATATTTTTTAAGTGTTGAAGAAAATGAAAAGAGGAGACCCCTGTGACATGGGAACAGTAAATGAAATTCAAATTGCAGTGTCATAAATAAAGTTTTATTGGAACACAATTGGAATATGCAGACCTATTGTCTATGACTGCTTTATGCTATCACAGCAGGGGTGAGCGGGGCCAACAGATGGAGTGGCCTATAAGAGCCAAATAGTAACTGTCCGGAAAGTTGCCCACCTCTAATTTGAACACTTACGCACAAAAAGTACTCTGATCCATGTCGTGATCTTTCTGAAGGGAACTGGGACTTTGAGCTTTCTAATTGCCAGGTCCCGGAGCTGCAGGGCCCCAGGGAGGTGACATTCAACACAATGGGAAGAGTGCCCCCTAGAGGAGGCCCAGGATCTGATGCAGCCGGGGCGGAGCGGGAGAGTCCAGATTCTGACCATGGCCCAGCTGAGAACTCCCTGGCTGTGCAGATGGCTGAACTCTTCTAGGCCTCAGAGCCTCCCATCTGTACAAGGAGAGGGCTGAACTCTCAGGAGCTCTCAAAGTCCTCCCTCCCTCTCTGCTTCTTCCTAGCAGAATCTTTACTCACGTGAATTCTCACATAGAGCCCCCAAATAGAAGTGGTCCTGCCTGGCCTGAATCTCTCAGCGGAGGACGGCCCAGGAGGAATTTGACAGCTCCTCCCAGGCCTCTCAGGTAAGGGTTCTGTGGGTCTAGGCCCCCTCACAGGCAGCCCAGACCCACAACTGGACCAGACTGCTTCTCTTCAGAGAACTGACTGGTGCCCACTGAGTGGTGCCACATACTCTGAGGCACATCTTCTGGCACAATCAACTAGAATTTGCCCTGGTGCCAGCTTTTCCCCTCGAGGAATCAGTCATCTCTCAGATGCTCTTAATAACAACAGCTAGGGAGTAGCGTGCTTAGTGAAATAAGTTAGACCAAGAAAGACAATGCTATATGACATCACTGACATGTGGAATCTAAAAAATAATGCAAATGAATCTATATACAAAACAGAAATAGACTCACAGGCACAGAAAACAAATTTATAGTTACGAAAGGAGAGGGGGAGAGAAATTAGGAGTAGGGGCTTAAGAGACACACATAAAATAGATTGTTGTTTAGACGCTGAGTCATGTCTGACTCTTTTCGCCCCCTTGAACTGTAACCCACCAGGCTACTCTGTCCATGGGATTTCCCAGGCAAAAATACTGGAGTGGGTTGCTGGAGGGGATCTTCCCTACCTAGGGATTCAACCTACGTTTCCTACATTGGCAGGCAGATTCTTTTTTTAAAAATATTTATTTGTTTTTAATTGAAGGATAATTACTTTACAGTACTGTGTTGGTTTCTATCAAACATCAACATGAATCAGCCATAGGTCTACCCATGGCAGGCAGATTCTTTACCATCGAGCCACCAGAGAAGCCTGCATAAAATGGATAAATAACAGGATTTACTCTATAGCACAAGGAATTATACTTAATATCTTGTGATAACCTGTAACAGAATATAATCTTCAAAAAACACCCAAATCCCTACACCTGAAACTAATGCGATTTTGTAAAGCAATTATACTTCAAGGATGAAAAAAGCAGCTAAAAATTTCCTGAGCACTTCCTCTTTGCCTGCAATGATGTGTCTTTTGTCATTTTAATACAGACAACAACCCAACAAAATAGGTACTGGAATTGCTCCCGCTTTACAAATGAGACAGATTCGGAGGACACAGTTGTAGAGTGTTCTGCATGAGAACATATGAGGTTTGCAGGCTGAATATAGACCCAGGCAGTGTGACATCAAAGCCAGTTTCTTTACCGGGAGCATGGATGCCTCATTTCTCTCAGGCTATTTTTAGTCAACAGGTATGAGAATTTATTTATAACTCACTTGCTGTGGGACTCTGGGGACAGACTTAACCTTTCTAAGCTTCTGTTTCCTCATCAGTCAAATGGGAATAATGATAAGATCAATAATATTGTTGTGCAGATGAGTGGGATAGAACATTAGTGAGTGAGAGTTAGTGCCTGGCATTACTTAGCACCAATAACCATTACCTTCTGTTACCGTCACTGATCATCATCCACTGTCTCTTGTTTTTTCTGTTCCTGTGAATGTGAGGCTCAGAGCCTTTAACTATGTTAAAATATATTTAAAAAACCAAAACATAAAACAGAAGGAATCTTGTAACAAATTCAATAAAGATTGTAAAAATGGTCTACATAAATTTTTAAAAATAAAAATTATTTAAAATATGGGCTTTATTCCCTGTGCTATACAATATATCCCTGTGGCTTATTATTTTATACATAGCAGTTGGTACCTTTTAATCCCCTACCCCTGTCTCGCCTCTCCCCTCTTCATGTCCACTGATTTTATGGAGGTCATTTTAAAAGACTCAGTTCTAGCCTGCTTTCTTCAGGGGGAGGATTTCCTTTGCCCTAATGGCCAAGGTAGCATCTTGTTTTACTGAACCTCTATCAACAACACATCAGCCTAAGGATGCTCATTGATTGTCCTCTGTGTGTGTGTCTTCTCTTTTCATCACTACCACTGTGCAGGGACAGATATTGGCTGCATAGGACAGTAGAAAAAACAGGGGCTTTTTAATCTGAAATACCCAGGGTTTGAATTCTGAATCTACCCTTGACTAACTGGGTCCCTGGGTATGTTTTCTAAACTCGGCAAACCTCAGTTACTTCATCTGTAAAAAGGGGAAAGTAGTTCTTTTCTTACAAGTTGTTGTGAGAGTGAAATGTAGTGCAGTGAAAAGTCCCTGCCCTGTTTTTGCACACGTGATGGGGCTGTGCACTCCTTTGTTGTTGTTTAGTCTCTAAGTTTTGTCCAACTGTTTTTCGACTCCGTGGACTGTCAGGCGGGCTGCCAGGCTCCTCTGTCCATGGGATGTTCCTGGCAAGAAGGCTGGAATGGGTTGCCCTTTCCTGCTCCAGGGGATCTTCCCAGAGTATACTTCTTAGTTGTGCTCTAAAAACCATTTGATCAACTGGTAGCTCATGTTGCAAGAAGCAAGGTCAGTTTAAATATTTCTCCAGTTTAACAATCAGCAGTGCAGTGTGTCCCAGGGTGGCGGGACTCAGTTCATGCTCACTCTCTGGAGGGTTTCATCTGGAAGGTGCTGTGGGGTCTGTAAAGATAGAGGAGATCCTGTCCTGGAGGAGCTGAAACATCTGATAGAAGGCAGGAGACGGGGGTATGTATAGGGTGTGCTGGGACCTCAGGCCAGGGCTCCGGAATTTCAGAGAGAAGGAACAATCCTGCTGGTTCTTGTTCCACAGATGCTCACAGCCTAGCAGGGCCACAAAAAACCAGGTGCAGGAAGGAGAGACAGTCTGAGCGAGGAGGAGCCTTGGTGGCAAATGGAGGGTCAGAGATAAGAAGCAAAGACCTTAGCATTTAGGAGAGGGACAGGACTCTGAGGCATTCTCTAGGTTGGGGGTCAGGTGTGTGCAGGTGGAATATTCAGCAACAGAGTTCAGTTGTGGAGGGTGTCTAGAACGGACAAGTCAGATTTAATTGGACCAGCCCAATGTGGGGCCTTTTAAATTCCATCAACAGAACTTCCTGTGGTGATGTTGATGTCCAGTGTTGTAGCCACCAGACCTGTGTAGCCACTGAGTCACTGAAATACAGCTAGTCTAAGTGAGGAACTGAATTCTAACTCATTTCAGTTTAAATGTCAAATAGCCACATGGGGTTGGTGGCTTCTTACTTGGATGCACAGGCCTAGAGCAGTTAGGGTGGGGTTTGCTGCTGTGCTAGGCTCACTGTGTACCTTACATGATTTCATTTAACCCTGGGAATAGCCCTGTTTCACCAATGAGGAAGGTGAGGTCAGAGGTCAGGGAACATGCCCAGGGTTTCACAGCCAGGAAATGACTGAGTGGGAACCAGATGTGATGTTCTTCATGAGAGATGAAGTTGTGCCCAGGCAACGCCAGTTATGGGCTTTGAATATCAGGGGGTTGGCTACCCAGTTGTCTTTTAAATAAGTAGGAAACCAGAGACCCCTGCCAAGGGAACAGAGATGCTGGGAAGCATTTACCTGGCCTCACTTGGGAGTCATGGAGCTAACAGGTCCCTGATCACTGAATTCTGCAACACAATCTCAAATGGGGAGGAAGGGTCAACATGAGGACCTTGGGCCTCCCAACACTGGATGGCTCAACCTGCCTCTGATCCTCATTTGGCACCAAACCTCCTCCTCCCTCTGATTGTTTCTCCTTCCTGTGCCTGTTTTTTTGTGATCCTACTAGGCTGTGACCATCTCTAGGGCAAGAACCAGGCAGGACTGTTCCTCCTCTCTGAACTTCTAGTGAATTTTGGCAAGGTAGAATATTCCAGAACAAAACAAAAACACCATTTTGGAAGGCACAGTTGGGCAGGTCACTGAAGGAGTATTTTGGGCTTCGGAGTTATCACTGAGCTCGGGTTTGCCTAGCCTCGCTGATTAGAGCTCAGCCTGCAATAGGGCTCCAACATACTGTGTTTAGAGACATAAAGCCATCTTACTTGCAGTCTATCCTGGAGAAATTAGAATGATAAACAGGTCCTGTAGAGTCTGTGCAAACGTGGAGGGGAGCCCTTCAGGGCTAAACCCTAAATGGAGATGGTGAGTCTGAGTTTGCCAGAAGAAAGGCGTCCATCCAGTGAGTCTGCCTTTAAGGGAGGCTGTAGAGGATGAGATATTTGGTGACAACCAGAACGGCCTCCTTCTTGTCTGTGGGAAAACGTCATCACAATGGCAGGGTCAAGTAGGAAGAGAATGAGAGGAACTGAGAATCCTGCACCCAGGAGAGCCCAGAGGACTTGTGAGCAAGGTTCAGCCTCCAAGGGTGTATTAGAGTTTGCATCCTAGGGGATGCTCTGTTCCCTGCCTGGTGGTCTGTCTTGTTTTCTTGTTATTGCTGCACCACAGAGAAATGCTTGGTAGAGGTTGCAGGGCATAGGGAGAGATGGTGCTCTCCTCAAAGTCAACAGAGATGGAGTATGGAATGAAACCCCAGCATCTCAAACTGGATCACAAGTGTACCAGGCTTGCAAGTGTACCAGTCCTGTGATGCTGAATCCCTCAGATCAGCTCAGGGGGAAGGAGTCCCCCAGGCTGGGAATTTTATCCATCCCATTCCCTTTAGGACTATTAGAGTTTAAAATGAAGTGTCAGTCGCTTAGTCCTGTCCGACTCTTTGTGACCCCATGGACTGTAGCCCGCCAGGCTCCTCTGTCCATGGAATTATCCAGGCAAGAATACTAGAGTGGGTAGCCATTCCCTTCTCCAGGGGCTTTTCTTGACCCAGGGATTGAACTTGAGTCTTCTGCATTGCAGGCAGATTCTTTACCCTCTAAGCCACAAGGGAAGCACCCCCCACCCCCAATTAACTTTTAATTGAAGAATAATCTGCCTGCTATATGGAAGACCTGGGTTAGATTCCTGGTTTGGGAAGATTCTCTGGAGAAGGGAATGGCTACCCACTCCAGTATCCTGGCCTGGAGAATTCTATGAACTGTATAGTCCATGGGATCACAAAGAGTTGGATATGACTGAGTGACTTTCACTTTCCCTTTTCAAAGTTGTGTTAGTTTCTACCACACATCAACATGAATCAGCAATAGGTATATACATGTCCCCTCCCTCTTGAACCTCCCTTCCACCTCCCCCCATACCTCCCATTCCTCCCTCTAGGTTGTCACGGAGCACCAGGCTGAGCTCCCTGTGGTATACAGCAACCTGCCATAGAAAGTTTATTCTTAACACAGAAATGAAATCTATTTCCCTGAAGCACCTTTAGATCTTTATTCCCCTTTGGATAAAATTCCCTCTTTCTGTAGACTGGCACTCAAAGTGAGTCCTGCTTCTTTGGAATCTTTGTCCTGGTTAAAGTGTTAAAGGTTGGTGCTCAGAGTTGCATATCAAGTCCTGGATGTGGTCTGTTCAGAGTGGATGTGGAAGGGGTGGGGGAAAACTCCCACCTCCCCACAAACCACTGTTCTATTAACCTTGTCCAAGAGGCTGAGAGCCCATTGGTTTCTCTGCTCCCAAACCACTTTGGCTGGTTGTCAAATTCCATTATTTGAAACCTCCAATCAATGAATAACCCAAGTTGCCTTCAGTGAGTAGATGCTGAGTCAAATCTCCTCTCTCTGGTACCTGGGCATCTGTTTGTTCTTGTTGATGGGAGAGTAAAAAGGAAATTTGTCTATTTTGCATCTCTAAAGAGAGAGATGGCCAGTGTGGTCCTGGGCTTAAAGGCGGAATTCATCTTGCAATTAATGGTAGTTATTTAACAGTAAGTTAAAGCAAATGTGCATACAGAACTGCCCAGGGAGGGTGGATATAAAGGACTCTAAGAGTGACCGACAGGGACTGAACAGTTTACGCTGTTCTTTCACTCATGATCTCATTCATTCTTCAAGATAATGCCATGAAAGAGCTGTTCATGTACCCAATGTACAGATTCAAAAATGAATTCATCTTGCAATTAATGGTAGTTATTTAACAGTAAGTTAAAGCAAATGTGCATACAGAACTGCCCAGGGAGGGTGGATATAAAGGACTCTAAGAGTGACCGACAGGGACTGAACAGTTTACGCTGTTCTTTCACTCATGATCTCATTCATTCTTCAAGATAATGCCATGAAAGAGCTGTTCATGTACCCAATGTACAGATTCAAAAATCAACTCTGTCCATGGAATTTTCCAGGCAAGAGGACTGGAGTGGGTTGCCATTTCCTTCTCCAGAGAGAGGAACCAATAGCTATCAAATGGAAGCTCTGGCACAAGAACAAGGTCAGGCATTTTGTTTCCAAATTCTGTAGATTTTGTACTGCAGAGTTCTACCCTCCTTAATATAGATACTTCTGTTATGTAAATTGTGCAGCCCTAAGAAGTCCTTACAAGAACCCACTAAGATAGTAGAAAACATACAGTATATAAGAGGGTTGAAAGACTTGCCCTCAAGGAGTTCATGACCTCATGTGGTGAAATAAGATCTATCCACCAAGCCATTAGTTATGGAAAACAGGCTCAAACTCAGATTATAAGCTTGTACAACGGTCTGTAAGTGCTATACGAACTTGAAGATACGCCACTTAATGGGAAATGTTTCACAGAGGAAACTTCAGTAGCTTACAGCAATTCCTGGGCAATTTAGTCCAATTAAGAAATTAATTTTTGTCACAGAAGGATGGCAGAAATGTGTAGGGAAGTTGCAGTATCACTTATGTCCACCAGATGATGCCACTATTCAGTGAAATTCCAGAGAGTTTTGCTTTGGGGATACAAGTAACAGTTGTGGTAAGTTTAAGATAATGGCTAGAAAGATGGGTGAATCTGTTTCAGATATTAATCATTTTCTTAGTGTAACTTTTCATGAAGTTCAGGCACATCAGGAGTAGAGAACCTGACAACAAACAGCTACTCAACTTTATCTTTAAGTTCTGCACATGGTCTCATTTGCTGGGTCTCACCACCTTTTAGTATTTGCTCTGTGCAAATAAAGAAACCGTGAGATTTAATAGAAGGCAGCAAAGAGCCCTTCTGGAGGTGAAGGCTGGGAGAAAGGGCCACCACCTTGAAAGTAAACTTTTTACTCTGTTAGGCACTGGTGCTCACTCTATATGCAAATATATTCCCTACAGCAAATCTTGGTAAACTACAGAGTCAGCCCGATGGAAAAGCCAGTATGGACAGCCTGATGCAATTATATTCAGCTTTAATGAGCTGTGGGCTCCATCCTAATGTGCTGATATTTTGTAATATTTGATAATGAAAGAGAATGGAAGCTTTGAAGTCAAAACGTTCTGGTGTTGCCGGATATTTTAAATTATGAACATTCATTATTTTGTTTGACAAATTGGCCTGCTTTGGAATATTAAACATATAGTCTTTAGGGGGTGAAGGAGATGAAAGCAACTGTATCCATTGTGCTCACTGAGGGTTTCCCAAGAAGCCCACAGCTCTTGCCGAGTTTTATCCAGGAGACCCCTTCCCTGGGAACCCAGCCCTTTCTCTCTGGAGCTGGCTGTGACAAGCACATTCATTTACATCCTCTTTTGTAGGTAGGGCCCATTTGCTTGAGCCCAGCCTTCCTGACCAGCCAGTCCTGCTCTGAGGACTCATGCCAAGACACTCTTGGCGGTGCCCTCATGCAAGGCCAACTGGGGAGGACAGATGACGTGTCCCCAGTAGGAACTGGGGAACCCCTGTAGTGTTTCTTTGCCTCCCTATGAGAAGCTCAGCTTCGGCAGTGCCCCAAACACAATTTAGATGGAATTATTAATCAATAATGATTATGGCAACTGAAGTCCTTTAAATAATTATTATCTTCTAGGCATCATACGGAGAAGGCAATGGCATCCTACTCCAGTACTCTTGCCTGGACAATCCCATGGACGGAGGAACCTAGTAGGCTGCAGTCCATGGGGTCACGAAGAGTCGGACATTTACTGAGTGACTTCACTTTCACTTTGCACTTTCCTGCATTGGAGAAGGAAATGGCAACCCACTCCAGTGTTCTTGCCTGGAGAATCCCAGGGATGGGGGAGCCTGGTGGGCTGCCGTCTCTGGAGTCGCACAGAGTTGGACACGACTGAAGCAATTTAGCAGCAGCAGCAGCAGCAGGCATCATACAAACTGCTTTGGAGCTGTTATTTTACTTAACTCTTACAATAGCCTATGAGTTATATGCAGACCCCCAATTCATCTTTTTTTTTCTTTTTGTCACAAGGCATGTGGGATCTTAGCTCCCATTCCTGTACCCCTGCATTGGAAAGCAAAGTCTTAATCACTGGACCACTAGGAAAGTCCCCTGGCACAATCTTAATTCTATACTTTTCACCCTCTGAATAGCCATGCCCTATGGGAGGGGTGACTGTCAAACACCAGGACAGAGTCATGATTGGCCAAGAGTTGAGCCAATCAAATCCTTGGGGTGTCATTTCCCTTGCCAGTGATTGGTTTGGAATGAACATGTGGTCAGGGCTGAACACCACACAAAGGCACCACTCACATCGTGGCCGTCTATTAGCTGATGACAATGTTCAAGCCTGAAGACTCTGGCTGAATCATAAAGAGGCTCTCTCCCCTAGACCTTTCTGTGATGACAACCACATGTTCTGTGTGTTCCAATTCAATAGCCGCTAGCCACATGTAGCTGCTGAGCACTCGAAATGTGCCTGGTGTGACTGAGGAACTGACTTTTAAATTTTATTTAATTGACTTAAGATTAAGTTTTAAAAGTCCTATGTGACTGATGGCTGCCATATTGGACAAAGCAGTTCTGGAGCATGAATCCATGTCAGCACCCTCCACTGAGAAAGCATTTAGGAGAGCACTGTCCAGAAGAAGCAGCTGGGTGCCCTCAAAACCACGTCTTGTTTGGGGAAGAGGTGCCTTTCTCCAGTTTGCATAACAGTGGGGTATAGGCCAACAGCAGCCTACCCCTGAGAGCGATCCATCACTGGACAATGAGAAGGGAGGAGAGAGCTGCTGGAGGCTTCTGGGAAAGCTTCTTTTTTTCTGACTCAGAGAAACAGCTCCCCATTTTTTTCCCCCCTCCTTTGATTATTGCCATTATGTATTTAAAGTGTTTGGAACTGCGGCAGCCACGGTGCTACTATCCTGAAGAAGAAGCCTACACAGAGAAGCTGAATCAGGGCCCTGATGGGCGGGACTTAGAGGCTGCTCAGAGTTTGAATTCCCGGTCAGGTGAGATTAAACAACAACAAAAATCTGCTTTTTGGTTAAGCCTTTGATTTAAGAGTCTCCATTATTTGAAGCTGAAAGCAATTTAACAGACATAGACATTTATTATATTGATTTTATCTTTTTTTGCCTTTAAACTTTTTAAATATAAAAATACTCATATACAATCTTCCAAACACGACTTCCAACCTTAAATACTATTTCCCCCAACTGGTAATTCTCAAATCTATATTTCAATATATTTCCCCAGATGAAATCACTGAGGTTCAGAGATTGTTTTGTCCAAGGTCATCAAGCTAGTCCGTTGCAGATTTGGGCGGGAGTCACATACAGGTCTGGCTGACTAAAATCCACGCTCTTAATTAACATGCTATAGTACCTTCTGAGTGGGTTACAAATTCCCTGCATTTCAGTGTGTAGCCTTTTGCTCTGTTTCCTGTGCAAGCCTACAAGTTCCTGCTTCTCTGCTTCCGGCAGTGGGTGGTCTTAGACCTGGACATGGCCTGTCTTCTGGGTCCTGTTTAGCTGTCTGCCGCCAGCACCCACTTTGCAGAGATGGCTGCTCCTTCCTCCCAGCCCCCAAGGCAGGTCTCGGGGAGATGGGGCTGCAGAGCAACAGCTGGTGCTGCCAATCCCCTACAAGCCACCTGCAGACCTGATTTCATTAGACAGTTGCTTCTGACTCAGAATTCTCAGTTGCCAATTAGAGAGTGTGAGACCTGCAGGGAGAACCCTCCCTCAGGCATCTGTGGAGGGAGAGAAAGAGGAGAAGCGGCACAGGTCCAAGGACCAGGACAGGTGTGGTGACCCCGGCCAGTGCCAGCCAGAGGCAAGATGAGAAGGGGGAGAGAGTGGCAACCAATCAGACCCTCTGGCTCCCACCTTTTCCTCTTCCCTGGGGATGGCATTCCTCCTGGATCTTCAGGGGAGAGGACTCCCATCTCCTCATCTCCTTGGGCTCAGCGAAGGGCCCAGATCCTTATCCTTGGGTGTTTAAAGGCACTTTGAACTCCAAAAGTCAGAAACCAAGCTCAGGATTTTCTTTTGTTGAGTGATTTTAACCATAGTGCTTTCCCTAAAGGTTTGGGATTATTTGAGAAGAGACACAGGCATCAAAAAGGAAGCATCGTTTGGCTTAAATTTCTGCTCACATCTCTTAAGAACGCACATAGCTCATGTTTCAAGTGAATGGGAATAAGGGCTGAGGACACTGTCTGCTGGAGGCCGTCGGCATGTTCCAGCCTGCTCTCTGCTCCTGCGGGGGCAGGGATGTGGGGCGACGGCCCAGGCCTCTTCTGGGACTCAGGTCCAGCAAATGCTTCTTCTCCGGACCCTCACACGGTGGACACACGCTGCCTGAAAGGCCTTGGAGGTGGCCCGGTGCTGTCCTGGGACACATTCTGGGACTGATGGAGACACCCTTTGTGTCTCATCTGTGTCTTTCCAGCTCTCACCTCTGCTCTCAGCTGTATCCCTATGGGACCACCTCAGCGAAGACACAGAGTAAAGGGGATATGCCTCCAACCCCAGTCAATGTCCAGGCTTCCAAATGCAAGACTGGGAACAGTATCTTCAAATGTAGAATCTGGAAATAGAATAAAAATGGGATTAAATGGGATATGACACATGAAAGTACTTAGGAATGCCTAGAATATAGTGGGCTTCCCCAGTGGCTCAGCCATAAAGAAACTGCTGGCAATGCAGAAGACACAGGAGATGCAGGTTCGATCCCTGGGTCAGGAAGTGTCCCTGGAGGAGGATGTGGCAACCCACTCCAGTATCCTTGCCTGGAGAATCTTGTGGACAGAGGAGCCTGGTGGGCTACAGTCTATGGGGTTACAAAGACATGACCGAATCGACTGAACATGCACACACGCTAGAACATAGTAAGTGTTCAGCTGCTGTTGTTGTTATCTTATTGTCAGGCGAGTGTATGCTCCTAGGTTCTGTCTTGTCACAACAAAGATTTGGAGCGATGGACATTAAAGCCCTCAGTGTGTCACAGCTCTCGGGTCTTGGACAAACCGTGTTATAGCTCTTAGACAAATCAGTGTTACAGCTCTATTTTATTTAGAAGATAGGAGAATCCATCCTTGAAGCATGAGGGCATGCCAACCCAAGGAGGCAAAGAGAAGAGAGTGGAGGAGCGCGCCAGCGCGCGGGGAAGGGAGAGGGAGAGACAGAAAGCACTTTGGCTCCTCTTTTTATGCTGTTTTCTTCCCCTGGGCCTGCCCTATGCAAGTTGGGCTTAGTCAGGAGTGCTGTTCTACCTGAAGTCCTCACTCCGGTCCTCGGACCCTGGACCTTCCTCTGACCTTCCTCTGTTCTCGGGCTTTTCTCTTCCTTGTCTTTTAGCCACTGCCATTTTGGACTCCTTTTCCCTATTCTAACTACCTAACATTATCATTTTTATTATTATGAGAGCATAAAATACTGAACTGAATCTGTGCGCCCACTAAAGACTCGATGTGAATAACACATCAGCACCTCTTTACTCCTCCCCACCTGAGCCCCACCCAGGGGCCGTGGGAACTGTTTTTCAGATGGACTTTCCTGCCCCTGACACTGGAGGAGGACCCGGCTCTGGTTAGCTATTGCCTTCGGGTAATCTCCTGTCTGGGTAATTGTCTCCAACATGCTATTAGAATGTCTACACTGCGCATTTACAGAGCAGTTTGTAATCATGCTGTACTGGAAATCACCACACTCGCCAGCAATTATTCTGGAATCATAGGCTGGAAGGAAGGACAGATGGTATTCAGTCCAGCCCTCAGCTCCCATCCCCCAACTCAGACATAAGCTGAGCCTTATCTAACAAATGAGGGTTTTCTGGGTAAATTTCTTATTAAAAATATGACCTTGCATCCGTTCACTCCCTGAGAGTGCATCCGGCCCTGTACATCACTGCCAGCAGCTTTGAATGAGTGAAAGGCCCAGTTTTGTTTTTTATCCCAGCTGAGTTCTGCTTCTCCTGGTTTCACTGGGTTTCCAGCTCTGCAAGGCCAATACTCTCCAGAGGCCCCATGGGCCACAGGCCCAGAGCCAGCTGTGTCTGGTGGGCAGCAGAGACTCCCGCAGCCCAGCCCTCCCCCAGCCCAGGGGAGAGAGGGTACGGTTGTTTCTAAGTCCTATGTCCCACGGCACCTTCTTGTGTTGTGCAAAGACATTTTTTCCATCACTTTAACCTCCTCCCTGGCGCAGCTTTAGCTGATGGCAGATTTCAGGCCACATCCATCCTCCTCCGATGTTTTCCTCAGGCCGAGGTCCTTCATTCTTGGGGTTCATTTGAGCCGTTTCCATAGTGACAGTGACTTGTTGAGTTTTCAACCTCCCATTGAGGTCCTTGCAATTTGCCAGCTAAGCCACCGATCAGCAGGCGTGTGTGCCAGGTTAGTAAGACAAAGTCCGTGTTATTTCATCTTTGCCTTTTTTGTCTGCCTTCAGCTGGGGGCAGCCTCACAAAAGAGAGGGCCTTTTGGTTTCAGAATTCTTCAGCCTCTGCTCATTATCTCAGGTGCTAGTTTGAACTGAACCAATGTGGGGTAATTTCCTTGCTGTCACCCCGTCACCCTGGCCCCACCCTGGAGACAGGAGGGAGCATACCTCAGGCTTGGAGAAGGCCACTGGGAACTTCTTTTAGTTTGCATGTGAGTGTGTATTAGAGCTGACACTCCTGCCCTTTAGGCTAAAGGCAGGGTGCTCAGGATAAAAACATTTCCATCATGTTGCTCAGGGTCCAATTTTTCTTTTTTTTCCTATTTTTTGGGCCACCCAGCAGTGTGAGGGACCTTTGTTCTCCGCCCGAGGATCAAACCTGTCCATGCCCCTTGCAGGGAAAGTGTGGATTCTAACCACTGGACTGCCAGGGAATTCCCATCAGGGTCCATTAAAAAAAATAATACTTTTATTTTTTTATTTTTGGCTGTGCTGGTTCTTCACTGTTGCATGGGATTTTCTTCAGTTGTGGCGAGTGGGGCTACTCTCTGGTTGTGGTGTGTGGGCTTCTCGTTGCAGCAGCTTCTCTTGTTGTGGAACCTGGGCTCTAGGGTGAGTGGGGCTTTCTCAGCTGTGACTTCCGGGTTCTAGGGCCCAGGCTCAATAGGTGTGGCACAGGGGCTTGGTTGCTCCATGGCATGTGGGATCTTCCCAGATCAGGGATCAAACCTCTGTTTCCTGCTTTGGCAGGTGGATTCCTATCCCTGAGCCCCCAGGGAAGCCCCCAGGGTATTTTTGAAGGTTAGAACCCCAACAATTTTACTTCCTTTTTAGACAACCCTCTGTCACCCTCCATATACAGAAGCACAGAGACGCCTGGGAGCCTCATGAGCCTAGTTGCCTGATGCTTCCTTTGTGTACAAACCTACCTCATCCACCATTTCCTCAGGGTGTGTCTAGCTTAATAGGTGTAAGCCAAGACCTGCAGAAAGTATTAGTGATTCAAAAGAACACGTATCCCTGCAAGTAGAACAACCGAAGGAAGCCAGATCAGAAGAGGATCAGAGATCAAAGCGCCAGCGCCATCAACTCTCCCTCCTTAGTGACTTAAATGGAGGTACTTCCTGTCTTCCTGGCTACCGCCGCGCTTCTGCACACCTCTGTGGGATTTTTAAACATGGGGAGAGCTTATTTTTTCTAGCGTTTTGCATGTTACGCTGCAAGATTTTATTGTTCGCCACCTTGAGCTTTTAGAAGAATCTCTAAAGAAAATTCCTGCAATCTGAATGATCGGCTGTTTTGTGCACGACTGGTTGAGGAGGGGCACGCAGAAAGGCAGCCTTCTTGGCTCTCAGGAGCCACTAGGTACAAGTCCGGGTGCCAAAGAGTAGGGCTCAACTTTCAGAAAAATGCCTGAAAGCCCTGCCTGTCCAGTTTCATCACGAGTTTTAACTGAGTGCTTGGGAAAACAGAGGAACACGACGCTCCAGAGCCTAAGGCTTCTTGGCTGCAAACCTACCAAATACTTGAACAAATGAACACGGAAAATCAAGGGCAGTGTGTAGAGCGGCATTACGGCACTGATCTATTTTAAAGGCCGGCAAAAGGAAAAGGGGAAAATCATCTAAATGAGAAGGAAATGTTTCTAATCGCCAACAAGAAAATGGAGAACGTAGTGATAGAAGAAAGGAGCCCGTCAGACTGCGTCTGGAGCCAGCCGGCCCTGTTGGCCGTTCTGGCACGTGGCCGGGGCCCTGGGCTCTCTCCAGAGCCTCCTCTGCCTTTGGGAAAGTGGCTCCGAAGCAGTTAGAGCTGGATGGCGCACTCCCATCTGGAGTTGTCCTCAAAGGGCCAGAGGCTGCAAAAGCCTGGATCCTCGGACGGCTGGTCTCCTTCTGAGGCTTCCTGGGGACCTCAGTCACAGAAGAATCCTTCCGCTTCATCCTAACCCAACTCAACTGGTTCAGGCAATGAGGAACCACGCTGCTTTGCCTAAGGGGAGGGCCCGGACCTCAGGCAGGACTAGGCTGGTTGGATCCAGCCATTCAGTGATATCACCAAGGACGGGGTTTCTTTCTCTCTTCCTGTTTTGCCCCTCAGTGGTATCGGATTGATTCCGAGGCTGGCCTCTGTCTGGGTTGCAAGGTGGTTACCACCTGCCTTTGTCCGTGTGCTTCCTTATTCATGGGCTTCCCCGGTGGCTCGGTGGTGAAGAATCCGCCTGCAATTTGGAGATGCAACAGGGGCCCGGGGTTCGATCCCGGGGTCGGGAAGATCCCCTGGAGGAGGAAATGGCAACCCACTCCAGTATTCCTGCCTGGAGAATCCCATGAACGGAGGAGCCTGGGAGGCTGCAGTCCATGGAATCAGAGAGTCTGACCCGGCTTAGCGACTGAGCATGTGTGCTTCTCATGCGTATTCTGAGTTAGCCAGTGAGAGGCTCTCTCTCCTTCAAATAGCAGACCCAAGTCTGCCTGTGTCGTCCCCCACCCCAGGTGTGAACTTGCAGTCCCTGTGGCCATGGAAATGTCAGAGCTGATTGGTTTCCTACCTGTCAACACAGGCCCAGTTACCCTCAGGAGTCTTCCCACTCAAATGACCCCTCTCTTTTCTGACTGGCTCAGCTGCATAGGGGTCTCACCTCCTTCTACACCTCTCTGCATTCCCTCACTTCAGCCTCAGCCTCAGAGGCAAGTTCCATGCAAGTTTCAGCTCAACTCAGTGTCCCACCTCTCTGCACACCTCATATCACTGTGCTTTCTGCCCCAGGATGCACAGACTGGAGGTTCAGGAAAGTTAAAACCCGAGTGGCTCATTGATCAACATAGCTTACACCCTGGTACATACTTTTTATTGGACCTTTATTATGAAATTGCATGGTAGCTCCTCAGTGTGCATCACTGCTTCCAGCTGTCTTAGCCTCTGCATTAATCACTTCCTGCTCTCAGCTTGGTCCCCAGCTTCCCTGGTCTTTTTTTCCAATCTTTAACAGACACACTCAGCTGGGTATCATATCTGCCCCTTGAACGTGATGTTCTTGCTGCCTGTATGTGCCTCTCAGGGGTTGTAAGGAAGTGTCTGTGAGCTGTTGTTCTCTTCAACTTGTGGTGAAGAATCCGCCTGCAATTTGGAGATGCAACAGGGGCCCGGGGTTCGATCCCGGGGTCGGGAAGATCCCCTGGAGGAGGAAATGGCAACCCACTCCAGTATTCCTGCCTGGAGAATCCCATGAACGGAGGAGCCTGGGAGGCTGCAGTCCATGGAATCAGAGAGTCTGACCCGGCTTAGCGACTGAGCATGTGTGCTTCTCATGCGTATTCTGAGTTAGCCAGTGAGAGGCTCTCTCTCCTTCAAATAGCAGACCCAAGTCTGCCTGTGTCGTCCCCCACCCCAGGTGTGAACTTGCAGTCCCTGTGGCCATGGAAATGTCAGAGCTGATTGGTTTCCTACCTGTCAACACAGGCCCAGTTACCCTCAGGAGTCTTCCCACTCAAATGACCCCTCTCTTTTCTGACTGGCTCAGCTGCATAGGGGTCTCACCTCCTTCTACACCTCTCTGCATTCCCTCACTTCAGCCTCAGCCTCAGAGGCAAGTTCCATGCAAGTTTCAGCTCAACTCAGTGTCCCACCTCTCTGCACACCTCATATCACTGTGCTTTCTGCCCCAGGATGCACAGACTGGAGGTTCAAGAAAGTTAAAACCCGAGTGGCTCATTGATCAACATAGCTTACACCCTGGTACATACTTTTTATTGGACCTTTATTATGAAATTGCATGGTAGCTCCTCAGTGTGCATCACTGCTTCCAGCTGTCTTAGCCTCTGCATTAATCACTTCCTGCTCTCAGCTTGGTCCCCAGCTTCCCTGGTCTTTTTTTCCAATCTTTAACAGACACACTCAGCTGGGTATCATATCTGCCCCTTGAACGTGATGTTCTTGCTGCCTGTATGTGCCTCTCAGGGGTTGTAAGGAAGTGTCTGTGAGCTGTTGTTCTCTTCAACTTGTGGGATAGTCTGGTAGGGCGTGGTGTGGCTGGAGCTCCTGGGAGAATCACTCTCAGGCTCCAGTTGATTTGTTTGGGACCCCTGAGAGGAGCAGAGTCTGACGACTGTCCCATGGGCCCCGAGGTGGAGGGCTCCAGTGACACCTGCTTTCTGGAACTTACCACGGTGTACCTGTGGCTAAGGGTTGATCAGCAGGACTGACCTCAGCAACCTGCTTCAGAGTGGGTCCCTGCTGTCATGGACAGGCAACTCTGGTGCATCCAGTTCATGTTTCAGATCCCCGGGATGAAAATCACCTACCCGAGGACTGGGCAGTCTAGGGGTACGGAGTGGAATCCAGGAGCTCCTAGTGAGTGCAGCTTCTGGAGTGGTCCTAAATCCCTCTGCTTATGCAGTTCAGATACTACATGAGAAATGTAGTGTCTACATACCGATACCATTTGGATGATTCAGTTCCTTAAAAACTCTCAACTTAAAAACTCAAGAATTAAAAGATCCAAAGCAAATTCACCTAAACTTGAGTGGAATTTATTTTCTTTCTATCTCCCTGTAAGGAGGCTAATATAAAATTATCTATCAATTTATCTATCATCCATCTATCTGTATCTACCTATCATCTATTTATCTACCAATACATTTTGGCTTTTCTTGTCTGCCTTTAGTGCTGCTGTGAATTTCCGCCTATTCTGCCAGGGGCATTTACTTGCCTTGGGGAGGATTAAGATTATTATGCAGAAATGAAAAAAGAAAGAACGAATCAATGTTAAGTGTTTGATATCCAAAATAGGATGTTTGAATCCACAGCAAGACTATTGAAAATCAGACTTTGAAATAGAGGAAGTGTTTTCTAAGTTTCTAAGCTCCTTTTAATGCATCGAAAGCTGGGGATTTGAACGTTAGTCTTCTCCATAAGCCAAGGCTATGATATACGTGGGAAGTGGTAGAATCTGGCGCCGTTCAGTCCCGAGGATGTAGAATGAAGAAGCAGAGGAAGAGGAAGCCAGCATCAGAAACATGAGTCCTGACTTCCCTCCTTGGATAAGCATCCCAGGTTTTAGATGAGGAGAGAGGGAAGCTGAAAGTTAAGGAGGCTTTGTATAACTTGATCCCCATTTTGAGATCTGTTGGAAAAGAAGACATAAGATCACACTCACAGGCTCCAAGTGGATATGGCTTTTGGGGGAACACTTTTCAATTTACTATGCAGGCATAGGAAAAATTAAACGTTGAAAATTCACCCAACAGAAACTGATCTAACTGAAATGGATTATTTAAACCTGATGAGGTCAAGATACCATGAACTGGCAGATTAAATAGCCCTTCCCTCACCCTGTCTACTACCCAAGTGGATAGGGGCTCATGAAAAGATGAAATGGTTATAGAAAATGAACAAGTTACATCTTCTAGTTGTATCTGAATAGCACTGAGGTTAAAATAGCCATATCACTAATATACCTCTCTAGCTACTACTTGAAAAGGAAATAAAAGAAACAGCTACTACCAAATCATTACAATCAAGATAGAAGATCACAAGCACCGAGAGTGTATTTTATGGGAGCATAAAGTGGGGGAGCAAGAGGAGAAAATGATTATAACTAGAAAACTAAGTTTAAGAGGAACAATTACAATTCATCAAAAAGTACTTCCTCTTAGCCCTGGGTTTCTTAGCAACCAAGAAAAGAAGGGAAAGATGAAAGATTATAAGGACCTTATTATGTAGCACAAGGAAGCATACCTTAATGCCAAGAGATGAAAAAAAAAATGCTTTAAAAATACTGGATATGAGAGAACTCTGTCATAAAGGGCATTTATAGAAGGAACAGAGGCTATCATGAAGTGTGATTTCTTTAACAGGAATTCTGTAGGAAATTTAAGGATGTTTTTCTTTTGGCATTCCTTATATCTAACCTTAAACTAAGGGTATAGTATCTGTTTGAGGTGTTGAAGGCTTCTGTGGGAAAAGCTAGAATAATATAGTCTGAGTATATAACTTTCTGGGAAAAAATTTAGAGACTCTAGACATTGTTTTTTATATAGACATTGTACAATATTGCAGGCATTAGCCACTATCTAAATTTGAATTAAGGTAAAATTAAATAAAAAAATCCAATTCCTCTGTTACACATACCATATTTTAAGTACATGTGTCTAGTAGCCACTGTCTTGGACTGTGCCAAGAAATTTCCTTCATTATGGAAAATTCTACTGGACAGATCCTAGAGGAATGTATGAATGTACCTTTTGGGTAAGAATTGTTTTGCAAGCAGTTCAGTATTGAGCTCCCTGGTGGTTTAGATGGTAAAGAATCTGCCTGCAGTGGAGGAGACCTGGGTTTGATCGCTGGGTTAGGAAGATCTCCTGGAGAAGAGCATGGCAACTCACTCCAGTATTCTTGCCTAGAGAATCCCGTGGACAGAAAAGCCTGGAGGGCTACAGTCCATGGGGTTGCAGAGTCAGCCACAACTGAGTGACTAACACTTTCTTTCCAGTATTGAGACTGTGAGAAGTATGTTAAAATACAAGATTTTAGATAAACTCAGGAAATAGTTGGAAGGGCTTGTAAGAATAAATTTAATATTTTAATAATTATTTTAAATGATACTAAATAAAAATTAAAGTGTTTAAATAAGATCTTCCCTTTCCTAATACCATATACAAAAATGCACTCAAAATAGATCAAAGACCTAAATGTAAGACCTTAAACTATAAAATTCTTGTAAGAAAATATAGGGGAAAAACGTTATGATATTGAGTTTGGCAGTGATTTCTTGGATATTACACCAGAAGCACAGGCAACGAAAGAAAAGAGTAGGCAAATTGGACTTTATAAAAATCTAAAATTTTTGTGCATGAAAGGATACTATCAGCAGACTAAAAAATCAATCCACAGGATGGGATAACATATTTACAAATTATATACCTGACAAGGGATTAATATCCAGACTATATAAAGAACTCCTAAGAATCCACAACAAGAAAACAAAACAATCTAGTTCAACACGAGCAAAGGACTTAAATAGACATTTCTCCAGAGAATATCTACAAGTAGCTGATGAGCATGTGAAAATATGCTCAATATCGTTTATCACTAGGAAATACAAACCAGAACCACAGTGAGATATCACTCAACTCTCATTACTGTTGGTCCCTCGGTTGGGTCCAGCTTTGGGACCCCCAGGGGCTGTAGCCAGTCTCCTCTATCCATGGAATTCTCTAAGCAAGAATCCTGGAATGGGTTGCCATGCCCTTCTTCAGGGGACCTTCCCAATCCAGGGACTGAGCCTACATCTCCTGCATTGCAAACAGATTCTTTATCATCTGAGCCACCAGGGAAGCCTCATACCCATTAGGATGACTGTTACTAAAATAACAGAAAACAAGTGTTGGTGTAGAGAAATTGGCACCTCTTCTGCATCCCTGGTGGGACTATAAAATGGTGTAGTCACTGTGGAAAACAATGACTAGGTAACAGAATTATCATTTGATCCAGCAATTTCATTTCTGCACAAAAATAACTGAAAGCAGAGCTTCAGATAGATATTTGAGCACCAACGTCCATAGCAGCATTATTAATGTTAGTCAAAAGGTGTAAACAACCAAAATTATGGGTGAATGAAAAAAAAAATGTAGTGTGGACAAACAATGGAATACTATTCAGCTTTAAGAAGGAATGAAATTCTGATACATGCTATAACATAGGTGAACTTTGCAACTGTTATGCTAGGTACTATAAGCCAGACATGAAAGTACAGACAAAATCATGATTCCTTTTACATAACGTACCTAGAATAGTCATTCATAGAGACAGAAAGTAGAACCATGGTTACCAGGGGCTGGTAGGAGAGGGAAATGGGGACTTATTATTTAATGGGGACAGAGTTTCAGTATGAGATGATGAGGAAGTTCTGGAGGTGAGTGGTGATGATGGTTGCACAACAGTGTGAATGTACCTAATGTCATTGAACTGTGTAATTAAAAATGGTTTAAATAGTAAATTTTATATTATGTATTTTTGTTGTTGTTCAGTTGCTAAATCATGTCCCACTTTTTGTGACCCTGTGGACTGCAACACACCAGGGAAACCAACTCCCGGAGCTTGCTCAAATTCTTGTCTATTGAGTCGGTGAGGCCATTCAACCATCTCATTCTCTGTCGCCCCCTTCTCTTCCTGCTGTCAATGTTTCCCAGCCTCAGGGTCTTTTCCAGTGAATTAGCTCTTCACATCAGATGGCCAAAGTATTGGAGTTTCAGCTTCAGCATCAGTCCTTCCAGTAAATATTCAGGACTACTTTCTCTTAGGATTGACTGTTTTGATCTCCTTGCAGTCCAAGGGACTCTCAAGAGTTTTCTCCAGCACCACATTATAAAGCATCAATTCTTTGGTGCTCAGCCTTCTTTATGGTCCAACTCTCACATCTGTACATGACTACTGAAAAAAACCATAGCTTTGAAAAAAATTTTGAAAACCAAAAGGAATCACAAAGTAAAGAGCAGTCTCTTTTCTATTGACCGTGGTTGTGCCTTCAAGAGCTGCATGTGAATTGCTACGATTATCTGGCAGCCAGGAGCAGTGCTAGTCTGTAGACAAGCCAACTTGCTGAGGATGATGAGGCAGAAAACTGGGAAAAGCCCATGTCTCTGGTGGTTTCGGTGAGTCTCCAAACCAATCCTGGAACTAGCCTACTTCCATACTGCCTGTTATCTAAATTTTCTTTATGCTAAAAAAAAAACCCCCCAAACAACTTCACATATCTCCACTTGACTTTTAAATAATTCACTTATATTCAGCAAGGCTAAAAAATTGTCATACATAAAATGGACTTTTTTCTTTTACTTTACAGCTCTGTGATTTAAACACAGCTATAGGGATTTCTTTGATGTTCCAGTGGCTAAGACTCTGTGCTCCCAATGTAGGAGGATCCTGGTTGAAGAACTAAGATACCACATACCACTTTGTGAGGCAAAAAAAAAAAAAAAAGTGTAAATATAAATTATTGACTTAACTAAACTTATGATATAATTACGCTGTGAGTTGGAGAGTGGAAAGGGGGGAGGTGGTGGTGTGGATGCTTATCTACTATAACAGAAAGTCCATAGACAATATTTACTATTGAGAAATCAGCACACAGCAGTATACATACGTAATTTAGTAATAAGAAAATAAATATAAGAATAAGTTTAAAGAGTTTAAAGTTGTGACTCCCAAGGTTTAGGCCAGTGAAGTTATGGGAAGGGATGGGATGGAAGATTGCTAGTTTTCATTATAATTCTTTTAGGTAAAAATTAAAAATAAATTACATCTTCATAAAAGCACCCTTTTCTCTCAGATTATTTTCTTTGAGTTCCATAACAGTACTTGGTAAGTGGGAATAGACTTTTTGTATTTCTGCTGGAACATCCTTACACTGAGGGTGGGGAAGTGCCCCACCCTCAATGGAGCAGGATGGAGAACGGGGGGCAGGATGGAGGAGGGAGCACAGGACGATGTTTACACCTGTTCTACCCTGGAGGTAGGGGTGGTTGTGAATATTTAAGGTGATAATGCATGTAAAGTGGTTGGCATGGTTCCTGGCATGTTGTGAAGATCCAATACCTATTGGTAGCTAATAATGTTAGTATGATATATCAGCCGAAGTGCCTACCTGCCAAGAGGCGAGATTATGCTTGGTCTTGCAGGTTGACAGACAGGCTACTTCTTTTTTCACCAGGGATTTGGACATCTTGAATGAATGTCTACAGTGATTTTTTTGTTTGGGGGTGGGGATGTGTGTGTGCTATGCCTCATGGCTTGCAGGATCTTAGTTTTCCAACCAGAGTCAAACCCATGCCCTCTGCAGTGGAAATGTGGAGTGCTAACCACTGGACGGCTAGGGAAGTCCCTCCAGTGATCTTTAACCACACTGCATTAGCCACTTCCCACTCCAGGGATGGGGAGCTGCAACAGATTCTAAGTGGAGACTCACCAGAGTGTGGCAATTAGCTTTCTTAATCAGTCCCCTGATCACTCATTCCCTGAGGTGTGCATGGCTGAGAAACCCAAGGCCACAGCATTCTAGACCCTCATGAGATTAGAAATTCTGGAGACCTCAAACCTGGCCATGAGAAGGAGCCTGTCCAGTTTCCAAGGCAGCGATATGTTCAGGGTTCCCTGTTGCTTTTTTCTTTCTGGTCCTCCCTCCTCTGGCCCTTGAGAACATCCATATGTCACTCTGCCTGTGACTTGGTTTACAACCACCTTAGGTAGAGGTATTTGAACAAATGACTCCTTTCTCCTGTCCTGGCTTGAAAAACAGCAGTCAGTTCTTTTAGCCACTTGATATGTTGAAATGCTCTAGATACTTTGCACATGCAAACTACCTATAGATTGTTATAAAATGCCTCCTTTCTTCTATTTGTCCAAGTAAGCTGTGTATCCCTCAGCCAGTACAACAGAACATTTTTGGAGGAAATAAGGGTAAATTTAAGAACCAAGATGTGCTGAGAGAGATATGGGTTTGCAGATCGTGGTCTGATTTTATAAAACTTCACAGTCTTAGTCTTTTTTCTTTCTTTAAAGATTTATTTTCTTTATTTGTTTGTGTATTTTTTGGCCGTGTGGGGTCTTTGTTGCTGTGCCCCACTTTCTCTAGTTGCGGCAAGTGAGGGCTGTTATCTAGCTGGGGCGCTCGGGCTTCTCCCTGCAGTGGCTTCCCTTTGTGGAGCCCGGGCTCTAGGGTACTCAGGCTCAGTAGCTGTGGGTCGTGGGCTCAGTACTTGTGGCACACTTCTTATTTGCCTCGTTGCATGTGCAGTCTCTCTGGACCAGGGGTGGAACCTGTGTCTCCTGCATTGGCAGGCAGATTCTTTGCCACTAGACCATCAGGAAAACCCCACAGCCTTAGCCTTTTAATTCTTCTTTGATGCAGCGTAGGGTTGTCATCTTCTCGCTGGCCATACTGGATCCAGATGCCCTTGTGACCTGATTTCCCTGCAGGACATGAACCTCCTCATCCTGGATTTGGCTCTCTAGGTGTGGAGAAAAATTTCACAGGCCAGTCTCTCTTTCCAGCCGCTAGCAAATGACTTCTTATGACCATGACAATTAAACATCAACATCAGAGCATTTGGCATGGGTATACACTAAGGACATTTTTCTAGCATAAAGATAGGGATGTCAGCTGAGATTGTGTTAGTGCTGTGCTGATGCTTTGCAAAACATCCATCCACTCATGGGGCTCCGTGTAGGGAGAGATGTTTCCAGATGCTGCAGGAGGCAGAACAGCCTCAGATGTGCCGCATAGGAACAGAATCTGGGAGCTGAAGGAGTTTGGTCCACAGGCAGCTTGTTGGCCTGGCTCAGGCTGGCCTGGCCTCTTGCTCTTCTTTTTTTTTCCTTCAGGCATCAGTTTTCTAGCTTCTGACTCTGTGAAGGAGGAGTTCATTGCATGTTAGAGCGATACTAATATAAAATCAGGACAGAAGCTTGAATGTATGCCCAGGAATAAACATGTGAAGGGATAGAGAAACATGGTTCAGTCTGGGAAGAAATCCCCCTTTTCACAAATCTGTGAAGCTGATAAAAATAAAGCAACAGAAGGGGCAGGAAATATAAGAGTGAAAACCCAGAAAATGGGGCTCAATAAAAAAATGCTGCCAAAAAAAAAAAAATGCTGCACAGGCCAAAAGTTGTAGACAGTTTGGGAGAAGTTCTGATACTGTTTTTTCTTGCCCTGTTCTGTTTCTGAAGTGAGTGCTCTCCCCCTGTTCTGGGGGAACATCACTAAAGACACTAAATCCAGGAAATGGAACTTCGTTGATGATGTTTTCTTCTAATCTTAAGATTTTTCTGATATCATAAACTAGCCAACACCGAGAGATGATATTTTAAATTCTGAGCTTGTATCTCTACTTGTTATTAATTTTAAAAGCATGAAAAAATAAATCCAGTAATAACTTTAAATATATTAAATGTTACTTTTATATTTAATACATTAAACATAATGGCTGCTATTTTCTTCTTTTTTAGCAAAACAAGTGATTGATTTTCCTCAGCTATATTTCTCTGCAAAGAATCTTTATGATCTCACTCCAGTACTGTTGCCTGGAAAATCCCATGGATGGAGGAGCCTGGTAGGCTGCAGTCCATGGGGTTGTGAAGAGTCAGACATGACTGAGCGACTTCACTTTCACTTTTCACTTTCATGCACTGGAGAAGGAAATGGCAACCCACTCCAGTGTTCTTGCCTGGAGAATCCCAGGAATGGGGAGCCCAGTGGGCTGCCGTCTATGGGGTCACACAGAGTCAAACACGACTGAAGCGACTTAGCAGCAGCAGCAGCAGTAGCAGCATACTATGTAAAGTACATTGAAAAACTATAAATATGGGCATAATCCAACTGAATATTAAGTTTCTAGGGTTTCTAACTTAGCTGGTTTGAACTTAGAAAATGTTCCTGATAGAAAGAGTGGTCTCAGGTGTGGAAAGGTGGTTGCTGTGCTGTGCTTAGCTGCACAGTCGTGTCTGACTCTTTGCGACCCCATGCACTGAGGCCCGCCAGGCTCCTCTGTCCGTAGGATTCTCCAGGCAAGAATACTGCAGTGGGTTGCCATGCCCTCTGCCAGGGGATCTTCCCAACCCAGGGACTGAACCCAGATCTCCTGCATTGCAGGCAGATTCTGTACCATCTGAGCCACCAGGGAACCCAAGGAATACAGGAATGGGTAGCCTATCTCTTCTCTAGGGGATCTTACCAACCCAGGAATCAAACTAGGGTCTCCTACATTGCAGGTGGATTCTTTACCAGCTCAACTACGAGGGAAGCCCTGGAAGGGTGATTAGGACAGTCTATATAATTCTATTTAGTTCATATCTTACGGTATCATGAGTAATACAGATATTAACCGCTGCTGCTGCTGCTGCTAAGTCGCTTCAGTCGTGGCCAACTCTTAGCGACCCCATGGACTGCAGCCCACTAGGCTCCTCTGTCCCTGAGATTCTCCAGGCAAGAACACTGGAGTGGGTTGCCATTTCCTTCTCCAGTGCATGAAAGTGAAAAGTGAAAGTGAAGTCGCTCAGTTGTGCCTGACTCTTAGCGACCCCATGGACTGCAGCCCACCAGGCTCCTCCGTCCATGGGATTTTCCAGGCAAGAGTACTGGAGTGGGTTGCCATTAACTACCACTTACAATACTTAAAAAATAGAAGAACAGTTGATTTTCAATATTATATTAGTTTCAGGTGTAAAACATAGTGATTTCATATTTTTGTAGATTTTACTCCATTTAAACTTATTATACAGTCAACAAAAACAAGACCAGGAGCTGACTGTGGCTCAGATCATGAACTCCTTATTGCCAAATTTAGACTTAAATTGAAGAAAGTAGGAAAAACCACTAGACCATTCAGGTATGACCTAAATCNGGCTCCTCCGTCCATGGGATTTTCCAGGCAAGAGTACTGGAGTGGGGTGCCATTGCCTTCTCCAATCTGAGCCTCTAGTGCTTCTTAAATTTAAAGCAGTTTTTCTTTCTCTCTTTGGTTGCAGTTTTTGTATTTGTCATCTATTTATCCTGAGTTTGATTTCACTGTAGATTTCAATACATAGCAATTAAATCTCTTGAGCTCTGTCAGCTGACGTTTTATCTCCTCTTATTGTCTTGGTGTTTCTTCCTTATACTTTTAATTGTCTACTTTGTATGCAAACAGATATGATTTAGCTTCACCAATTAGTATTTAATTTTTGGTTTAATGCGTGATCTTAAATTTTGTCTGCTCTTCGCCAGTACTTTTCTTGCAAGGGGTCCTCATCTGCCATTTGTTTCTCCTGTGCCTCTTCTTCTTTCTTCCCTTCATAATATGTTTATACAGATTTGAGGAAGGGTCTGTTTCAATATTCATCTACAAGCAGTGGGTTTTTGCTGGAACATATTTTTGGGAGGCTCATGAGGAAGACAGCCACAGTTTAAGTACTAAGTTAAAAAGAATTTTCCTTTTCTGTGATTTAATATTTTTTTCAGTCTTTAATTCTTCTAAGCGAAGGGATCTGGGAATATGTGAAGTTTTTCTTAATAGAATGACTTCCCACTGCTACAGAGGTATGGTGTTCCTGCAAAAATTGATTTCTTACCTCCTTTGGTTTCTGTTACTTTTTAAAGGGATTTTTGTGCCTGTGTTCACGGGGGACATTGATGAGAAATTGGATGGTAGTATGATGCCTGTCTGATTTTCCTACATTGTAGGTAAACAAAAATTTATCTCAGAAAGTGTTAGGAATTTTTTTCCTCTTTGAAGTTGTCGCATTCCCCACTGTTTGTTGAGCGTGACTCCTTTTTTGTTCACGTTAGCCATCTGGGGCACTTTTAGTTTAAAACTTGTAACCTTATTCAGCTAAGGGGACTTCTCTTCTGCCCCTTCCTTCTTGTTCCTCGTACTTTCTTTTTAAACTCTTTCTGTAACATATTCTCTGTGTGTTCATCTTTCCAGACTGTTCCTCCATGATTTCTTTTTCTTTTCATTTCTTTGACTTTTCCCTTCACATCATAGAAGATTCTTTCTCAGCTTTACCTTCTATATTGTTTTCTAGCTTTTAGCTTTTTTTGTTGTTGTTGTACTAGTGTTTGAGAGTTCTAGTTGCCTCATCTTCTGCATTCCTTTTTTCTTACTTTCTCTAAATATACTGTAAACCTAAGGTCTCTGGACCTGCCTTCACCATCCTTTCCCTAGTCAGAAATTCTGGCTGTAATTTCTTGTGTTCTTATCAGTCTAATCTCAATGACTTCTAGCTTTCAGAAATTCTTTTAATTTATGGTATACTGAAGGTACCTTTCTTGTATCCCAGCATGGTTAAAAAAAAAAAAAAAAAAGAAATGACTTATTTTCTTTTAGCAAGGAAATTCTCTCTTGTTTTTCTTCTCTTCTTCCTTCTTCTTGTTATTTTAAGGTTTTGGAGGCATGAAGAAAGTTTGTGTTTGTTTTCTGTCTACTTTCCTGATCCATTTTTCTTACGAGAACCTTAAAGTATATGAAATTTGAATAGGGTAGATAAGACATTTATCTTTTTATATTCTATACTTTTTAAAATTAAAATTTATGTTGACAGCTCATATACAGGGAAAATATAGTTTTACTTATATTTGTTAATGTTTTTACTATTTGATCCTGTGTTTCTCCTCCTTGTCATCTTTGAAATCTTGGTTTCTATCTTGATAATTTCCATTTCTCTCTGGGACTCATTTAGGACTGATTTCTCTCTTTCTCTTTTTCTTCCTTCTACTCACCATTCCACAGTTTATCTTCCACACTAAGATAAAGGTCACTTCTTATCAAATACTGCTACCTTTGAGGATGAAAGTCAAACTTCTCAGTGTGACATAGAATGACCACTGCTGGCTGGCCCATGCTTTTCCAGATTCATCTTTGTATATGTTTCCATTATCTGGAATTACTTTCATTCTTGAATATTTTGTCTACTTGGGGAACTTGTCTGCTTGCTCATGGTGAAATTAATGTCTTTCTCTTTTATGGTTCCAGAACTTTATGTATACTTGGTTAAAGAACTTAACACATTGTTATAATTATTTTTATGTGTCCATCTGCCTTCCTGTAGATAGCACAGTACATTATGCCTCCTTGGTTGGCAGCCATCATGCTCCTAGAAAACTGTGTCATCTGGAGAAAGAATACCTAGGTACTTTTATAAATACTTGAATGACCTGTAGATTAGTGATATTTATCATAATTAGTCTCAAAGTCATTCAGTCATTTCTTTAAAAGAAGAAACTTTCTATCAGAGTTTTAATCAGTAAGAAAGTCCAGACATTTTTGATGGAAGGAAAGCGCTGTTAAGGTAGAGGAGGAAAAGTAAGATAGAGGAAGATCCGATCAGATCCACCAAGCATAAAGAATGATGCTGTGTGATATACCTAGGGAAGCAAAGGGTAATTGAGAAAGATGAACTGATAGGGTTAGAAGTACTGAGTTTGTACCTAAAGATCTAGACTACTTATTGCAATTAACTGCTATAATGATATTTTGAGATTTTTCTGAATCCAGTGTTCTTAGAACAGCAGTTAAATTTAATGGCAATGCTGCTGACCACTGACAGGACTGTGCCTGCTCAGTTGCTCAGTCATGCCCAGCTCTTTGTGACCCCATGGACTGTAGCCTGTCAGCCTGCTCTGTCCATGGAATTTTCCAGACAATACTGGAATGGGTTGCCTCCTTCAGGGGATTTCTTCCTCCAGGGCATCTTTCCAATCCAGGAATCGACCTCACTTCTCTCTTGCATCTCCTGCATTGGCAGGCAGATTCTTTACCACGAGCCACCTGGGAAGCCCAGAACTTTGTCAGTTAGCAAAAGAATATCCAAACGGTCCTGTGAAGAAGACTGTGTGCTTTTGTTCAGAATAAATCATAAGGCTAGCAATTGTTAAGACGAGAAAGGAAGCTTATCCACCATGTGACCAGAGTGAGTCGTCATTCCACATTGACTGTAACATAATGCCTACTATGCACAGAGAGCACTCTGCTGGGTATTTGGGAGCAGTACAGGAAAGGAAATCCTGCGTCCCACCCGTAAGGATTATATTTTCCTTGGGCAAATAACTAAGGCCTACAAAAGGATTTATTAGTTATCAAAGCAATTATTCAGGTTCAGTCGCTCAGTCGTGTCCGACTCTTTGCGACCCCATGAATCAAAGCATGGTTCTGCTTTATTGACTATGCCAACGCCTTTGACTGTGTGGATCACAATAAACTGTGTATAATTCTGAAAGAGATGGGAATACCAGACCACCTGATCTGCCACTTGAGAAATCTGTATGCAGGTCAGGAAGCAACAGTTAGAACTGGACATGGAACAACAGACTGATTCCAAATAGGAAAAGGAGTACGTCAAGGCTGTTTATTGACACCCTGCTTATTTAACTTATATGCAGAGTACATCATGAGAAATGTGGGGCTGGAAGAAGCACAAGCTGGAATCAAGATTGCTGGGAGAAATATCAATAACCTCAGATAGGCAGATGACACCACCCTTATGGCAGAAAGTGAAGAGAAACTAAAAAAAAACCCATTTATTAGTATGTACTGAAAAAGGCATAAGAAATGGAAAAGTTTAAGCGCTAAAAAATGTATAGAACAAGAAATGATATAATTTAGATGCAAGGAATGACTTCTTGGAGGGACCAGTTTTGATCTGCATCTTTGAGGGAGTTAATGAATATGGGGGGGCAATTAGCTACCCCACTGGGTAGCATAATGGCACAGTATTCAGGGACATGGCAAAGGTGAAGGGAGGAAACAAGTTTTGTTTTGTGTGAGACAGGAGATTGGTCGATGGGTCCCCTAAAGAAGTATTTGTAGGATTCAGTAAACAGGAAGCGTTTATTATTACAGCCTTTTCCCCCGTGTATAAGGCCGCTTGAGTAGGCTGACCAGTAGAGTGCTGGTTAAAAGGAACTTAGACATGTCCCTGGGTGCCACTCGTGGCTTGATGGTAAAGAATCTGTCTGCCAGCGCAGGAGCCTCAGGAGATGTGAGTTTGATACCTGGTTCGGGAAGATCCCCTGGAGAAGAAAATGGCAAATCACTCCACTATTCTTGCCTGGAGAATCCCGGGGACAGATGAGCCTGGTGGGCTATAGATTATCGGAATGCAAAGAGTTAGACATGTCTTAACTGCTAAACAGGAGAAGGCAATGGCACCCCACTCCAGTACCCTTGCTTGGAAACTCCCATGGATGGAGTAGCCTGGTGGGCTGCAGCCCATGGGGTCGCACAGAGTCGGACACGACTGAGCGACTTCACTTTCACTTTTCACTTTCACGCATTGGAGAAGGAAATGGCAACCCACTCCAGGGTTCTTGCCTGGAGAATTCCAGGGACGGGGGAGCCTGGTGGGCTGCCGTCTCTGGGGTTGCACAGAGTCGGACACGACCGAAGCGACTCAGCAGCAGCAGCAGCAGCAGCTGCTAAACAACAACAACAAAGACATGTCCCTCCTTTCAGGGAGCCTACATGCTAAATAGTATAGAATGTTAGGGAACAGTAGCTGAAGCTTGACTAAACTAGGGTGAAGAGTCTGGAAAAGATGGATATGGCTTGAATCTGTAAAATGGAAATACATAATGCCTGCTTTATAGAACATTCTCCACCTCTCAATTCTAAGGTAACTTGTGCAAAAAAAAAAAAAAAAAAGAGAGAGAGAGAGATGCTTGAATGATGCATCACTAGTGAAACTTTCAGAAGAGGTGGGACTGGTTTTGAGGGCTTGAAAGGTTTTAGAGAGGCCTTTGGGTTTTAGAGAGAGAACATTATGATATAAAGAGGTAGAATTTGAACATGCTTAAGTGAGTTCCAAGAAGCTGTCATTGATGTTGAGTGGAAGGAGAGGCTTGAAAGGCAGGCTTGGAACCTGAGGGTGATCGGTGCTTATGCAGCATCCCTTCTGCATGGATCCCACCTTGTATCCTACTTTGACCAAGTGTTTACATGTTGCCATGTGTCAGCTCCTCTGCTACACAGGTATCAGGGATTATCAACTCTGAACTCCCGATAGCAAATAGCATCATACTTTATGCATACTAAAGCCCCCACCCCATGTGTATTTATTGAGTTAGTAAAATGAATGCTTAGGTACATTAGAAAAAGAATGGTATGAAGATGACATTTTATGCTAATTATACATCAAATTATATAGTACAATGTAGGAGAGAAAATTGTAGAGTAGAATAGCAGTGTCTTGGAGAGGGCCAGATGTAGTCTTCACCTTGACTGACGGACTTACGTACTTTGTGAATTTGGGTAAGTTTTTGCAATATGTACTTAATTCTGAGACCATTTTTAGCCATCTGCTCTTCTGTCTTTAGTTTCTCCATCTACTGAATAGCTAGTGCCTCCTTCGTAGAGTGGGCTTCCCTGGTGACTCAGACAGTAGAAAATCTGCCTGCAATGCAGGGGACCTGGGTTTGATCTCTGGGTCAAGAAGATCCCCTGGAGGAAGTCATGGCAACCCACTCGAGTATTCTTCCTTTGGGAATTCTATGGACAGAGGAGCCTGGCAGGCTACAGTCCATGGGGTTGCAGAGTCTGACACAGCTGAGTGACTAAGCACACACATGCACCTTATAAAGTTGTGATAATTCAGTGAAAACTAGCTAAATGCCTGGCTCATATTGGGTGCTACTTTATATATTATTATCATCATAATGTTTATTATTATATATTATTTTTTGTTAGTCTTAATTCACATTGAAACTGTGATATACATTATTTTGAGTGACAGAATTCACTCTTGTTCTAACAAAGTACTGAACAAAGAAGAAAATAATATACAGTGCTATTCTATAATATTTCATTGTATACCATACTATATTGTTTGAAACCCTGTTATGTCAAAATTGAATTTTGGAAACCATGATCCGTGACACAGTCTAGGGAGAAGGTACCTTCGGCCCAGTCCTTTGCAGGAGCAGTTCAAGGAATATTTTGCAGTACCTGCCTTGGACTCTTCCAGATCCTACACCAAATTGACATCCTTGACCCTCATAGCAATTCCCAAATTGTTGACCATAGCTTTATATTCCCATTTAACAGCAGCTGAAGAAATTAAGCCTTAGGTGACAAGGTTAGTGAGTATGCAAACCATTCATAATAGTGGTCAAAAACATAGATGAAAGTTAAATTTTGAATCAATGTCTACAATAATTAGGATGTAAGATAAAGGACAGTCACTAGGAACACTTGGAAAGGATCGCTGAAAAGTGGACTCCTCCTATGTTACTAAGTGCAAGTGTCGTCTCATTAGTCTTTTCAGCCTCTTGACTGTGAAAAATATATGTGAATTTTTTTTTTTTTTGAAAGATCTTTTTGGAAACAAAGAGTCACAAAATGCCACATTTCACCCCTCGTGGTTTTCCCTGAAAATTTGTAAACTTTAATTTTCAAGAGTTCCAAAGAGATGACCTATTGTACTTCAGCAGTTTGTTGTCTCTTGAATGTTTTTTAAGAGCAGGTATGTTGCACTGCAATGAATATAGAGCCCGGATGATGTTTTGACTTGAAGGATTCATTTTAGTGTTTGAAAAGTTTGTGTGATGTAAAACAGCGTCTCTGACTCTCCGTTCGCCAAGACTTCAAAACTTGCAGTCAGCTTTGAGAAGCTCCCTCTGTGTCTCCATCAGTTATCAAGTTCTGTATATTCTTGTCTCCTAAACACTTTTCAGAGCAAATGTCATTTCCTCCTTGAAGCCTGTCACGATAGTGTACCCCTGGCACTTGGCATTTAATCACAGTGAGGGTCCATTACCGAATGTAATTTTTTTTTTTTTTTGGTTCACCTCTTTTTAAAATTTTTTAAATCATGTTTTTATTTTTTAAATCATGAAAATATGATGACACATTTATAGAGACTTGGAAAATACAGAACAAAGTTACATATGTAATTTTTCATTTAAAAAATGGGTGTCTATTCCACTACAAAGCAGTTGACCTTACTTATCAGGGTGTGCCTACCACCTAACTCATTGCCTAGCACATAGTAGGCACTTTGCCTCAAGATTTAGTGGAATGAGTTACTTCGATTATGGTCAAAATGTTTTTGAGACCAGAGATAACACTTCTTTGTAATATTCAAAGACTAAATTGAGAAAAGAAGAAAGAAAAATTATAGATAGTAATCTTGAAACTATTGTGTGCCTGCCGAAAAAGCGACTCAAGGTTAAACCAAAATTTCACAAATGGTGACTTCCCTCTCAATATTAGAATTTTTGTTGGTAGTTTTATTTTAAAAGACCACGATATTGATGAACCTATTTGAAGGGAAGGAAAGGAGACCCAGATGTAGGGAATGGACTTGTGGACACAGCGGGAGAGGGAGCGAGTGGGACAAATGGAGAGAGCAGCATCAACGTGAATGCACTGTTGGGCGTCAGATGGATAGATGGTGAGAAGTTGCTGTGTAGTGCAGAGAGCCCAGTCTGGCTCTTGCTGATGATCTGGAGGGATGGGTTTTGGGGAGGGGAGGGAGTCTTAGGAGGGAGGGGATGTATGTATAATTATGGCCGATTTGCATTGTTCTATGGCAGAAACCAACTCAACCTTGTACATTTTTTTTTAATTAAAAAAAAAAAAAAGACCATGATACACCTAATAGGATAGGAATCAAATGCATGCCCCCAAATTAGATGACTGTGACTTTTTTATTAAGTGAATTCCCCCTACTCCTAACTACCATTGTGAGCCATCTGTGTAGGATTTGAAATTCAAAGTAGGGAACCCTAGAGTTTGTAGTGTCTTTTTCTTTTGAGGAGTATGAGATCACCATGCATATAAAACACACCCATGTGAACCCTGCCCAGTAGCAGCTAGACAATGAAATGGAAAGTTTGTGCCTGAGTTGCTGAGAATCTTCCATTTTGCCTTGTTTCTACAACAACCACTTTGTGATCGAGTGATGAGGAGCTCCCCTCATGCTAAGCACAGTGCATCATACCCTGTGTCCTGATTGAAGGGCATTGAGTAGGTGTTTGTTAAGGAGTTAGTCCAGAAGAGGTTTTATAATTATAAAAACTAGATTAGTTTTGATATTGTAATACTTTTTTGGTCATTTTTGAGTGTTTCTCTTACTCTTCATTTAGACTTTATTGAAAATTTTCTCATTAACCAGAAATGGACCATTCTCCAACCCTCAGAAATACTGAAATACAATTTTTAGTTATTATAAGACAAAAGTCAAAATGCTTGTTAAAATTTTGAGAATGCTTTAAGCATGATTATTGTTTAAATGCTTTGAATTAAGTGAAATATGCTCAGTTACACAGATCTGTGCTTTTAAAAAACATTAGCATTTCCAATTCATATGTTGTAGCTTAATACCCCTTTTATATTTAACATTATTATTTAGGTTGATTCTTAAGGTTGTATTTAACAGGAATATTTAAGTGTGTAACTTCAAGGGTAGTTGAAAGATTCATAACAAAAAATTTTAGCTGCTTAGAAAATGAAATGCCTAAGTATAGATTAAAATCCTTTTTATTATAACTTGTAAATGAACACTTTTGGACCGACTCTAACTTCAGCATTATTTTTTTGTGTGCCTCATATAACATGTTTCAATCGACCCATTTATCACTTTTATGAGTAGCATAAGTAAATTTAGTGCATTTGCATATGTATACACTTTAAATAGACCAATGTAAACAGTTTCTTATCTGCCATATGTTGAAATGTTTTAGTAAAGACATAACTGCCTAGTCAACAAAGAATGGCATTGAATTGCACTGTTTTGGAAAAAAAAGTTAAGTGAACTAGATGGCTGTTAATCTGGTTCTTTAAATATCATAAACAAAAGTATCAGAATGTGTTTCCAAGGACAAAGGCGGAGTTTTCTGGCCTTTGATTGGTTGCTGCCTTGTCCTGTCCCGCAGCCATCCTTAATTGGCTTTGGGTAGATTGGAATCACATAAGCAGAGTGACATTTATTACTTTCCTAGTTGTTTCTTTGCACCGAGCCCGAGATTCCCAAGGAGAAACTATAGAAGATTTCTTTCATTTCGCCCATGATCTACGGGAGGGACCCTTCTGAGAAGAACAGGCATGAGTTTGAGTGCAAGAAGGGTCACTCTGCCTGCAATAACGCCCCTAGTTCTCCAGAAGAGGGTATGTGACTTCTGCTTTTTTCTTCTCTTCTCCTTGCATTTTTTTTTCTTCCTGTAACTGTGTTTATTAGTGTGCTGGTCACTTTCGTTACCTATCCTGAGAGGGGCTAGAATTCATTGAGGCTGTAGGTGATTAAAGTACAGATTATTGAAATTAGACTAAGGGGGAAAAAAAAAGCGGGGCCAGCACATCTCTGTTGTAAAGCAGCTCCATGTGAAAGCAGTTTGGTCTCAATTTCAGGGCATTGTGATTTAGAGACTGTATTGAAGCTTTTTCTTTCTTTTTTCCCCCTTCTACTGTAACTTCAGGCCTCTTTGCTTTTAGTTCAATAGGCAATCTGCTAGCTATTATGTTTCATATTTGTTTACTAAGGAGCAGTTTCTTTGTTTCACTATAATTCATAATATATCCATCTTCATTGTTGAATGGACTGTGTAATTGTTTTACTATTTAAACATATGGCACCAGTTTATTAGCCTCCAGTTTTCTACCCAATTCTGTTGAGTTTCTGCTTTCTTGCTTAAGAAGAACTTTCCATTGAATTACCCTGTGAAAAGGCTTTTTGTTAATTATTAATGCAATTATTCCTTTGTGTGAAAATATTTTGTCTATTAGTTTTTTGTAAATTCGATTCCTATGTCTCACTCGCTGCATTGTATTTCATAAGGTAATAAACACACCACGTAATGTAGCATTTAAGTAAAGCTGAATATACTAAACTTCTCTTGTAAATGCACCAAATAAGAAGCATGTATTGAAATCCTTAAAGAATCAAATCTGTTATATAAAAAAAGAAAGCACCAAAACACATTTTGGCACTGTAATTTTTGAATGATTTTGGTGACTCTAGAAACTGTAATGTTATTTCCATACCTAACTTTTAATGGTTAACTATCAGTGTATTTCATTAAGTCAGATGTCATGGTTTAATTTATTTGAAAATGACAAATCTTACAATTAGAGTTTTTGTTTTTTTTTAAGAAGTGTCTCTTTTTACTGTTCTTAATTTATTTTCTTATCCAATTGACTACTTATTCACCAGGGACATTTTACTTGGCAGTGAAATAGTATATGATAATTTTGCCAACATTTGTTCTTATCTTTCTTGATGTCATTCTCTCCTCTTGAGCAAATTTAATTAAAAATATTTTGCTTTGAGCTGGAACCTTTATTCTGATTTAGACTTACTAGTATATTAATAATGACTATATAGACTTTCTGAGTCACTGGGGATGTGAAAAGATATGATAGCATATATCATATCTGTGTCCTTATGTTTGGGTTCTTCTTTATCCAGTTAATTTTTCAGTTTGGATTAACCAAGAAACTTTCATCATGTGGTATTTTTTGCATGACATGTTGGTGTGGTGGAAAGCATGCCACGTGGATTCTCCGTTTCCTAGCTGTATGACCTTGGGCAAGTCACTTAAACTTGGCCTCATTACCTCCTCACCTACAAAATAATTGTTGAGAGATTTTCATCAAGTGCTCTCTTCCGTCATATTTGTGTCTATAATTTTGTGAATCAAGTATTTGGATTTTTATAACTATAATAAAATATTTAAACCATTTCTTATTTTCTTAGTGTATAAAATATTAGAAAAAGATCCTGTCATCTTCAAGTATTTGGAGCAGTTAGTCTAGGGGAAATTGGTGTGAGTAAATAACATCCAGCTCTGATTGGTAAGTAGCAAAACAAGATTACTGTGATTATAATTAATATTAAGTCTGAGCTGCCAATAGATATATCATTGTGATTTCTCTTGGTCTTTTATAATAAGCCTCTAGTCAGGTTTCTATTATAATAATTACAGAAGTCAAAATTCCCTTTGCCCAAGTCCATGTTATTCCTTTCCTGTGAGTACACGTATTAGATGTTCATATAATTTAGCACATCATTTGCTGAAAATATGTAATACTATTTCTTTCTCCCAACATTTTAATCCCCAGAGGACCCATTGTCTGTAAGATTGTTCTGAAAATCTTAGTGTTAATCTTATTTTAGGAACTGGGTGTTTTTCTGACTAAAAAATATCCATCTGTTCTGGTCACACCATGCCTTTTTTTCCCTAAGATAGGAAATTACTCTGTACTTGTAATTAACTTGTCATTTTCTATATGCACCATAATTTAAGATGATACAAATTAATACAAACATTTCTCAAAGTATTTTGGGGGCAGCTCTTCCTTTTCCAAAGAACGTAGGTGTTTTTCCCACAGGTTTGGCATAGAATTTGCTCATCCTGAATGAGTGGTGCTTGCAAAATAATTTGCCAACCGGAATCCTAATCATTTCAAAGGCTGAGGACATTTCTGGAAATGCCTAACAGTGCTAAGGAGTAAGTTTCTTATCAGTGAGTGCATATGATTTAACTGGGTATACGATCTCCTGAGATGGATTGAGAACTTGAACATGGCTCATAATATGGTATGGGTCTTTTTTGTAGCAGATCAAATGTATTTTGATCTTTGAGGAATAGGGTATTTTTGTGGACTCTCTATGAAGTAAATTGGCAAGAGCATTTTACTTTCTCTAATTCTATTAGGATCTGATTTCCTTGATTCTAGTTAGTAGTTAATCAAGGTTCCATTGAAGAAAATTTCATCATCTCTCTCAGAAATGATCACATCCTCATCAAGTGTGCTGAGTGAGTTCTTTACCTCATAGCGTTTTTTTTCAGATCACTACTAGGTTATGCCTTTTTTGTTCAGATGAGAAGACTGAGTCTCTTGGGTGTTGAGTGACTTATTAGGCAAGGTCACTCAGAAGGTCAGTGGCAAAGCTAGAAATAGAATCTAGGTCCTGTGACTTCCAGTGTGCTTCTCTTATTAGATATGTGTTACCTTCTGAATTAATATGTTAATGAAATTGCCTTATGATGTGTTTAATTGCCATTCAGCTTCTAGTCTGAAATTAGCTCAGACAAATCCTTTCATCTTCCTCTGCACCTCCACCAACTCCCATATGCTCTAGTGTAGAAAACATTTTATTCAGAAAGCAATTGTGAGCAATAAAATGAGTGTGTGTGTGTGCACGTGTGTGTGTGTGTGAAAGAAATGGGGGGGGGGAGGAGAATGGAGAGAATGAGAGAGAGAGATGGAAAGGCAATTGTACCCAGTGCTCTAATTGCGTTCATTACATCAATAAACTATTTTAAGGTCCCAGAGAGTTAACAAAAGACTGAAGCATTATAAGGCTTACACTAAGTGCAATATAAAATTCACATTCTTTTTATAGAAAGATTTCAAGGTCAGAAGGCCAGATGTCCATATTTTGATTCTGTGGGTAGAAAGGGTTCTACCTCTATCAGATTAAAATCGTCTTGCAAACTATGTTCCCAAGCATTTCTACATTCTTTATCCATACTACAATTACAAGAGACTTTCAAAGGCACACAAAATTCTAACATGTCTTCCAAAATCTCAGAGAAATAAGAGATACTTTTTAGAATATATTTTTCATAAGATTCAAATCATTTTGAAAATCCGAAATTCATGAGGATAATATGGAGTGAGGCCATTTACTAAATGATCCAGTTCCCCGATTATACAAGAGAATAGTTTGTTATATTCATTTCTCTCCTCATACAATTAGAATTATTGCTCTGAATTTCTAAAAGCAATAACGAAAGAATATAGATCTTCATGTCACTATTTTGCCCAGAAACTTGTAAATACGAATGAAGTCAGTCCAGCACATGTAGCACTCACTGTGCCTCAGGACCTGGATCCACAGGCGTCTCCCCAGCTTCATATGAAACTTCCACTCCAGCGCATGGTTTTCCTCCTTGTGCTCCAAACAGGGTATGCCGTTTGCCCCTCTGTACTTCTGCACCCTGACCTGGGCTCCATGGCCGATAGACAACTCCAGGATCCTGCTTGTTTTCCCAAAGGCTGTTGGCTGTGTCCCAGCTCAGGCTGTAGTCCCATCCCGAAGCCTTCTAAGACTCATTCTCATCACATCTTCCTGATGACGTCTTGGCTCAGGTGTCGGTGGCTGTACCTTTATTACTCATTCCTCAATTCAGTAGTGCCTGCTCGGTGACATCAGTTTCATTACTACCTTTTACGATATTTAAGTCTTATTATCTTATCCTTAGGTATCTTAAACTTTCTTTTTACATTTGACTTTTAGTTTTCTTTGTGGACCTTGTATGTCTTTTATATATCTTGCTCTATTTGGTTTTCCAAATGTGGTGTATTTTGTTTTATAACTAGATTTTAATGCTTTTAAGGAAAAGACTCTTTATATAAAGTACTTTGTCAGTTGCAGGCTGAATTTAATTTCATGTAACCAGAAAACTCAAATGACAGTGTATTAAACAGGGGAGAGATTTATTTTTTTTCTCTTTACAAGAAGAATTGGTCCAAAGCTAACTTAGCCTTCCTGCAATGTCCTCAGGCAATCAAGCACCTTGCTTTCTTTTGTACCAGCCTCAGTGTGGGTGTCTTTTCCTTTTATGGAAAGACAATTGCAAATTGCTAGTCATCCGGCTCACATTCCTAGCATACAGAATGGGAGGAACCAAGGGCATACAGGCTACTTCTGTCAGTTATTAACGGGCCACCAGGGAATAACCAGGAGCTTCTGCTCACCACTTAGTGGCCAGGATCGTGTCATGTGGTCTGGATCCAAGGGAAGCCTGCCAATGTAGGCCTTGAACTCCACACGCTGCCCTTCTCATCAGAATCAGGAGACACAGAGGATAGTTCTTTGTGGGCAACTAGATGTCAAGTGCCTCCTACATATAAGGCAGGCAGAAAATGTTTATCCCTTAGATTTCGATTATTGTTATGCCAGCTATAAAATATTTTTATGCTTTTTGAACAAATATATTTTATTACTTGATTGGAAACAGTAAAAGTCTAGCAAGTAGGGAGAGAGCAGATTTCCTGAGAAGGGGAGGCTACTGGAGATCACAGATGGTAACTTGACGTTAGGTGGCTGTCTTGCTTGAAAGGGGGTCTTGAAGTGGTAGCGAGTACTGTTTTTTGCTTATTTGCCTGGAGTTCTCATTCCCGCTAAACTTTAATCTTTCTTCTGTCTTTTTAATCTTTATAGAGGGTAACAGAGTTGCATATTCACCCAGGAAGGCTACCACATAGATGAATGGATTTTGTGTTTTTACAGAATGTTTCTTTTCCCTAAAAGTGCGCTTTTAGGAAGTGTGATAGAGTGGAGATTCTGTTTTGGAGTCAGGAAACCCTAAGTTTGAACTCAGCTCTGTCACTGATCAGTGTTGTGACTTGAGGTGTCTTCTTTTTAAACCTTTCTAACAGTCGCTTTCTCTGTCTTGGGAATGATGGTGCTTCCTCACAGAGCAGTTGTGAGGATTAAATAGGATAAATATTTAGAAGTACTTGACATGTAGTAGAAGCTCAACAAATGTGAATTTCTTTTTTTTCCCCCCTCATCTGGCATGTTTTACTAGTTTCATAAACAGTTTAAAATCTGCCTATTAAAAATGGTGGTGGGGGGGGCTCTATCCTGTTAAGTAGGTATCCAAAAATTTTCTTGTAACAAATGAATCAACCAAAAAGTAGTTGTCCTTGATACAGTGCAGCCACGGAAGAAAAGACAATATGTCTCTCAAATTCTTGTTCCCTCTGCTCACTTTCTGAAATTAAGACTCTAATTTGAATTTAAAAAATTAACCCAACTATTATATGCTGATGAATGTTTTTTTAAAAATCTGGGAATATAGTTTTAAATATAATAAGATAGGTATTTAGATAACTTCCCCTTTCACTCTCCTAGGGATTATCCATCAGGGACTTCTGGGTTATATATTAATATTTGAAAGAGGTACAGTTGTACCTAGTGTTAAGACATTGTCTCAGTAGACAGAGGGGACATTACTGGACTGTGAGCTATATGCTGATAGGGGCTGTGTCAGTTTTGATCATCACTAGAATCAAGTGCCCAGCACAGGGAGTGTACAAAGCTGAGATATAATTCCTATTCATTGAATAAACACATTTAAAAAAAAATTAAATTGGGCTTTTTTGATACTGACCTGTTTTTGGCATTTCATTCTTTGTATTTGTCTTTCTGTAGCACTCCTTTCCTTTTCCCTGTGTTCCATACCTTGTGGTGAGAAGTCATGCACTCAGGGGCCGTTTTAGCTGGTCCACTCTGCTTTTTCATGAGCTCTGTTTCACTCCAACCCCACCCCTCAGCTTGTTGCCCTGGGCAGTTTTGAGCCCTCCCTGCCGTCCGCATACACCAATAGAAATAAAAGCAGCTATACTGTGTTCAGCACTAATTACACGGTCTCTTTAATCCTCTTGAGAACCCTAAAGGATTAGTGGGCAAACCCAGTCTGGGATGAGAAAAGTGAGGCTTGGAGAAGTTACCCAAAGCACAGTGCTAATGAATGATGAGGCAGGACTGAGCCCAGGTGAGTCCTGCCTGCACAGGAACTGCCTGTCAGAATTGACTGGCGCATGCAGGCTGCGGAGCGAGCTCCACCTCGCAGCTGCCAAGCCCTTGCCTCCCACCTGTAGTTGTGCTGTACTGTGCTGTTGCTCAGCTGTGTCCAGCTCTTTGCAACCCCATGGACCGTAGCCTGCCAGGTTCCTCTGTCCATGGGCATCTCCAGGCAAGAATACTGGAGTGGGTTGCCATGCCCTCCTCCCCTAATTTTCCCAACCCAGGGCTTAAACCCAGGTCTCCCGCATTGCAAGCAGATTCTTTGCTGTCTGACAGGTGGATTGTTTGCCATCTGAGCTACCAAGGAAGTCCAGGAATACTGGAGTGGGTAGCGTATCCCTTCTCCCAGGATCTTCCCAACCCAGGAATCGAACTGGGGTCTCCTGCCTCGCAGGTGGATTCTTCACCAGCAGAGCTGCCAGGGAAGCCCACCTGTAGTCTACTCATTGGACAAATCTCACCTTTTTTTTCTCTAATCACTCTGTCTTTTGCCCTGTTAGCTATTTTTTCCTTGATGTACACTCAATCTTGCCTTAAAGATATAGTGATCAAACCATATGAGAGAGTTCATTGGACCTCAGTAGAAATCTCTTGGGACTTATTTTGCTTTCAAAAATGTATAATAGTAGTGACTATTATGAATGGAATGCTGTGAGTTTGCTGCCACTTTGCCCATTTTACAGGATGAGGAATCTAAGACTCATAGTTGATAAGCTGGTGGTCTAGGATCTGATCACAGAGCAAATTTTGGGAGTTCACTATGGCCTCAAGCACCTGGTCTGAATCTCTGCACGAATGAGGGCCATACCTCATATTAGTTTGCAAACTACAATGTCTGGTCCACTTTTGGCAATGAAAGCAGATTAAAAATAGCTGGGCTGATTAACAGTCTAAGACTCTTGCTCGGGGCCGGTCTTAGGGCTGACTCTCCTGGCCATGCCTCAGCACCCTAAGCCAAATCTAGAAAAACAAGAATCTCTTTTTGGCAGAAAACAAGAAGTAAGACTTTTGGTTATTTCAGTTATTAAGCTCTCTGAAAGGATAAAGATTTTTTACTCCCATAGGATATTAAAAATGCTTGCTCTTAAGACAGTTTCAAAAGAGGGATTAAAAAACCATTTTGGCAAAACAGCATTGTCCNTCCCCCCTCATCTGGCATGTTTTACTAGTTTCATAAACAGTTTAAAATCTGCCTATTAAAAATGGTGGTGGGGGGGGCTCTATCCTGTTAAGTAGGTATCCAAAAATTTTCTTGTAACAAATGAATCAACCAAAAAGTAGTTGTCCTTGATACAGTGCAGCCACGGAAGAAAAGACAATATGTCTCTCAAATTCTTGTTCCCTCTGCTCACTTTCTGAAATTAAGACTCTAATTTGAATTTAAAAAATTAATCCAACTATTATATGCTGATGAATATTTTTTTAAAAATCTGGGAATATAGTTTTAAATATAATAAGATAGGTATTTAGATAACTTCCCCTTTCACTCTCCTAGGGATTATCCATCAGGGACTTCTGGGTTATATATTAATATTTGAAAGAGGTACAGTTGTACCTAGTGTTAAGACATTGTCTCAGTAGACAGAGGGGACATTACTGGACTGTGAGCTATATGCTGATAGGGGCTGTGTCAGTTTTGATCATCACTAGAATCAAGTGCCCAGCACAGGGAGTGTACAAAGCTGAGATATAATTCCTATTCATTGAATAAACACATTTAAAAAAAAATTAAATTGGGCTTTTTTGATACTGACCTGTTTTTGGCATTTCATTCTTTGTATTTGTCTTTCTGTAGCACTCCTTTCCTTTTCCCTGTGTTCCATACCTTGTGGTGAGAAGTCATGCACTCAGGGGCCGTTTTAGCTGGTCCACTCTGCTTTTTCATGAGCTCTGTTTCACTCCAACCCCACCCCTCAGCTTGTTGCCCTGGGCAGTTTTGAGCCCTCCCTGCCGTCCGCATACACCAATAGAAATAAAAGCAGCTATACTGTGTTCAGCACTAATTACACGGTCTCTTTAATCCTCTTGAGAACCCTAAAGGATTAGTGGGCAAACCCAGTCTGGGATGAGAAAAGTGAGGCTTGGAGAAGTTACCCAAAGCACAGTGCTAATGAATGATGAGGCAGGACTGAGCCCAGGTGAGTCCTGCCTGCACAGGAACTGCCTGTCAGAATTGGCTGGCGCATGCAGGCTGCGGAGCGAGCTCCACCTCGCAGCTGCCAAGCCCTTGCCTCCCACCTGTAGTTGTGCTGTACTGTGCTGTTGCTCAGCTGTGTCCAGCTCTTTGCAACCCCATGGACCGTAGCCTGCCAGGTTCCTCTGTCCATGGGCATCTCCAGGCAAGAATACTGGAGTGGGTTGCCATGCCCTCCTCCCCTAATTTTCCCAACCCAGGGCTTAAACCCAGGTCTCCCGCATTGCAAGCAGATTCTTTGCTGTCTGACAGGTGGATTGTTTGCCATCTGAGCTACCAAGGAAGTCCAGGAATACTGGAGTGGGTAGCGTATCCCTTCTCCCAGGATCTTCCCAACCCAGGAATCGAACTGGGGTCTCCTGCCTCGCAGGTGGATTCTTCACCAGCAGAGCTGCCAGGGAAGCCCACCTGTAGTCTACTCATTGGACAAATCTCACCTTTTTTTTCTCTAATCACTCTGTCTTTTGCCCTGTTAGCTATTTTTTCCTTGATGTACACTCAATCTTGCCTTAAAGATATAGTGATCAAACCATATGAGAGAGTTCATTGGACCTCAGTAGAAATCTCTTGGGACTTATTTTGCTTTCAAAAATGTATAATAGTAGTGACTATTATGAATGGAATGCTGTGAGTTTGCTGCCACTTTGCCCATTTTACAGGATGAGGAATCTAAGACTCATAGTTGATAAGCTGGTGGTCTAGGATCTGATCACAGAGCAAATTTTGGGAGTCCACTATGGCCTCAAGCACCTGGTCTGAATCTCTGCACGAATGAGGGCCATACCTCATATTAGTTTGCAAACTACAATGTCTGGTCCACTTTTGGCAATGAAAGCAGATTAAAAATAGCTGGGCTGATTAACAGTCTAAGACTCTTGCTCGGGGCCGGTCTTAGGGCTGACTCTCCTGGCCATGCCTCAGCACCCTAAGCCAAATCTAGAAAAACAAGAATCTCTTTTTGGCAGAAAACAAGAAGTAAGACTTTTGGTTATTTCAGTTATTAAGCTCTCTGAAAGGATAAAGATTTTTTACTCCCATAGGATATTAAAAATGCTTGCTCTTAAGACAGTTTCAAAAGAGGGATTAAAAAACCATTTTGGCAAAACAGCATTGTCCTGTGTTGTTTATAGCTTCCTAATTGGACTTCACATTTGGATATACACATTCAGTTGTGTCTGTGAAGATACCAGGAGTTTTATTTTATAGTTTCAGAAGTCAAATTAGTTAGGGTAGTTTTATCAGGATTTGAAGAAAAATTTTGCCACGATCATTCCAAATGCCAAGGAGGATCTTCAGCTTGAGTTCCAGGAAAGGGGACTTTATATTGTATACCACCAGAAGTGACATGTATATNATTTGGGCCACTGCATGGGCTTCCCTGATAGCTCAGGTGGTAAAGAATCCGCCTGCAATGCGGGAGACCTGGGTTTGATCCCTGGTTTGGGCAGATCCCCTGGAGAAGGAGATGTGTATAAGAGACAGGTTCCAGGAAAGGGGACTTTATATTGTATACCACCAGAAGTGACATGTATATATATATATATATATATATATATATATATATATATATAAATATATACACACCACCCTCCACCCCATCCCTAACACTTATTAAATATTTAGACATGATTTATCTTAAAAATTCAAATAGTTCAGAATGTTTAAAAATAGATTTAAATTTGTTAGAAGCTAACAACTATTTTAAGCAGGACCTCTATAGGGTTAATAATAGTAAAAGTGAAAAAATAGAAGTTACTCAGTCGTGTCCAGCTCTTTGTGATCCCATGGACTATACAGTCCATGGAATTCTCCAGACTAGAATACTGGAATGGGTAGCCTTTTCCTTCTCCAGGGGATCTTCCCAACCCAGGGATTGAACCCAAATCTCCCACATTGCAGGCAGATTCTTTACCAACTGAGCACCAGAGAAGCCCAATAATAATAAAGCAATATTAAATATTAAAGGGCTAACAAAATTAAAACAACTTTCAAAGCATCCTGTTTTCTTTATTTGCACCAAGAAATAAAGACTCCCTCTGCTGGCTGTTTCTGAATATGCCTTTTTTTTTTTTTTTAGATTCTTTACCAACTGAGCACCAGAGAAGCCCAATAATAATAAAGCAATATTAAATATTAAAGGGCTAACAAAATTAAAACAACTTTCAAAGCATCCTGTTTTCTTTATTTGCACCAAGAAATAAAGACTCCCTCTGCTGGCTGTTTCTGAATATGCCTTTTTTTTTTTTTTTTCCTGGCAAGTTGTGCTGAAAAAAGTGAAACACAAAGAATAACTTTTTTGACATTCAAAAAGCTGGGTGCTTTGAGCCATATTTGTATATGGTTGCATATTTGGGTTTTCAATTATCTGATGTGTTTATCCAAGATGTCTTGTCAAAACAGCACCATAAAGTTGGGTAAGCAGATTGGAAAGACCAGGTAGGAACCCAGAGATGGTTCCCTGGTAGGTTCTGCCAGTGAGCAGATGGATCCCCTGGCAAGTCAGGCCCTCTTCAGTCTCAGCTTCTTCACTTGTAAAATGAGATGATTTCAGTGGGTGTTTCTGAGTCCTGGCAGCCTTAAGTATTTCATAATTCTAACAGTTTTGCTGCCATTTTTTTTATAGGAATGTACTTGTACTTAGTCACTCAGTTGTGTTCGACTCTTTGCAGCCACATGAACTATAGCCATCCCAGATTCCTCTGTCCATGGGATTCTCCAGGCAAGAACACTGGAGTGGGTCGCCATTTCCTACTCCATTTTAAGGAACTATACATGTTTTATACTGGTACACATGCTTTGCACTGATAAAAAGAAATATTTAGAAAAGTGAGAAAAAGGTAAAATTATAACAAATGGATATAAATCAGTTTTCCCTAGTGCTATCACAATATGGGAATGTTAGGTCTAGAAAGTGATATGCATGCTGTTAAAAGTTCATGAAATAATACCCGCAGGTGTATCAGAAGATGAATATCACATATTTCATTGACTCTCTGGCACCCTACATCACAAAAAGTATCATTATCTTACATGCTTCCAATTAAACTATGCCATAACCATTGATGGTAAGTTACACCTAAGGTTCAGAGAAGTTAAATGTGAGAAGATGTGCTTTTGAAAATCACTGAAACAGGAAGGTTCTAAAAGTGCTTCGGTTGATGCCAGGCGGCTCAAGAATTTACAGCAAAAAGTCTGATGGGTCCCGGGCTCTCATAAATACTCTCTTTCCTCTCCTCATGTTTTCTCTTTTCTAAACTCTTCTCCCCTTGCCTCTCCCTTACTTGTCCTTCTTCTTCACTGTGAGAAACAGTTATTAACTTTTTTGCTTAGGCATGTCTTATGGTTATTCTGGGAACAAACGACTGCTGAAAAACTGAAATGAGATACTGGAATAACATTGTGTCCAACATAAGCATGACCAGTGGTTTTCTGCTTTAAATATGAATAAGCATTAGCACTTGTGAAGGGTTTTTTTTTTTTTTTTTTTTACTTCAAAGATGAATTAGTCAGCACTGGCATCTTCACAGGAATTACATGAGTTTTAAAAACACTGAGGCTTCAGAGAACACTCCTTTGATGAAGTTACTGGGAACATTAGAGTGGGATTTGTGCTTTGACCCTCTTTATTATTTGTGTTGGATTTAGGTCCTAAAATAACATGAATATATTCATATGTATATGTGTGTGTCCACGGTTTGGGATACTTTTAGACTTAATTTTAATGTTTACTTTCTTTTATAATGAAATTGGAGCTGTTTCTTTTGCCCTTTTTCCTACCACGTAACAGAGCACACTGAAAGGGCTTCTGATATCTTGCTTTATAAAATTGGACACCCGCTTGAGTTAGGGTCTTTTTTGCTGTCCTTGAGGGAGAAAGAAAGTCCGAGGAATGAGCAATCTGCCTGGCTTTTGGCCTGAGAAGGAGAGCAGAAAGGATCAAGAACAGAGACGAGCAAAGGGGCTTGGAGGAGAGTTTCTGGGCCCCTCTTTGCCTGCAGACACGCTTTCTTCTCTTGGTTGGAAGCCTAGACATGGCACGATTCTCCAGTGTCACCGATCCAGATTGTCAGGTGGGGCAGTGCTAAATCCCCTGCCATGCCAGGCTTGGGACACTTCCAGTAGTGAGGCCACACTGGGCCTCAGGCCCTGATGCTAGACAGGAAATGAATTCATACAGCAAAATCTTCATCCTGGCTTTTTGAATTCATACGAAACTCCCAGAAGATCTGTATGGATCCCCAGCCACACAGAGTCTTTGATTCTAAGTTAGTTTATCTCTTTATCCCAGCACGCGCTCTAATGTTCCTGCTAAAGTGTGATAACCTCCAGATGTAACCAAGTTGAGGATTTTTACAGAGGTGGTGTGGGGATGATCCACCTTGTGACCTTGAGGGATTGTGAACTGACATTTAAAGAGCCTGGATCCATAGTTACTTGATGGAATGGCCTCATCAGACCCTGAGCTGTCTGTCCAGCTCTGTTTTCAAATGTGAGAAAAAGAAAAAAAAAATCAAAACTTTAATTTGGTTAATAAGCCATTGTCAAATAGATTTTTCTGTTACTTGTAACTGAACTTGTTCCCAAATGATTAGAAATCGCCATGTGGTTATTTATCATTCTCTTACCACTTGATAATAATATTCTAGTAAAACTGTCTTTTTAAAACTTAATTATCTATTTCCAGCCATTGAAAAAAAGGTAGTTTGTCATTTGTGTATATTAAAAGGGATCCACCCTTGGGGTGCCCTCCTCGCTAGTTCGCACTGATGGAAACCAGTGTCCAGCAGTGCTGGACCAAGATGTTCTTCCGTCTCCTGTTCCATGCATAGTTTTTGCCTCTTCAGTCCAAGTATCTTTGCTCGTGTTATTTGTTCCACCCAATTGGTCTTTATTTTTTTCAAATTCTCACAAAGTCCTAGAGATGTCATCTCATCCACTTTTGTTGAGTCTGCCGATTTCTTGAAAACTTTGCCTGTGTTTTCTCTTTGGTTTCATGTGGGCCCTTCCTTCCCTAGAAGTTTTTAAACCCTGTGAGGTTTCCAAGCTACTGTTTTGGAATCCCTAGTATTGTCTCCAACAGAGCCTTTCATGATGGTATCAGTCATCACTAAAGGAGTGTTTACCCTGCTCTAGGCGCTGTGCTGACTGCTGGAGGAACATTGTGAGAATCACATATTGATGTCATCCCTGGTGCCACGCAGCCTGCTGAGTAGTGGAAGCTGATGGATAGTAATCACATAGTTGCACGTATGCATACATGAAACAAAGGGCTGGGAGGAGCACTGAAAACTTCCCCACAGAATGGATGGTTTAACTGAGGGAGGAGAAGCAGAAGGTGAAGGGACAGTGTTTTAGGCAGTGGTAGTAAAAGGTGCAAAGACCCCATGTCAGGAAGGGGCATGGCTGTTGAAAGAAACTGAGAAAAATATGATCAGAGTTAGAGAATAAGGGAAGGATCTTAGGGAATAAAATTGAAAGGGGCCACTGGAGTATGAAATGGACCGGTTTATGTCAGTCATTTCTTGTAATTCTGATATTGGTGACAGTATCTGTTTTGAGTTAATATCTGATAGTTAATTGAACATGTAGTGCTCATGCTCAAATAAAATATGTTGTTGAATGTCTCGTCTAATGACAAGAATTTAAGTCCCTACTATCTGATTTCTCCAAACTATGTACTGTTTTGTTCTTAATAAATATTTGACAGCTTTCAAAATATGAAGGGTAGCAATAAGGAAGCAACAGCTTTTCTTGAACTGTTAGGATCTTTTGGAACAGTCTTTCTTTTAAATATAAGGTTTTGCTAGAGGTTTGGAAAAAGCAAGAATGAATATATTATTTGCCATTTCCTTCAAGGGAACACACTGAGTTGCTTAATTCAAAATATCTGTCTCTTCTTATCTTAGGACGTTGCATTCCTTATTTAGAAGAATGTAAAAATCCAGGGCTACTCTGACCTCTATATAAAAATATTTCACTGTTTTAGGTACATTGCCTATCTGTTAAAAATAATGGAGAAAAAAAATCTGAAGCATTAAAAGATATCTTTATAATCTGGCTTTACTTGGATGATAAAATTTTAAAGAGCAGTAGAAATAAGCTTTACTTTGGGACCTAGTTGAAATCAAATTTCTATGGACTTTACCTTGTTCCTTATTTTCTATTAATTATATATAAACATATATAATTATTCATAACATATATTAATTATATATAAACATATATAATTAATAGGTACAATAAATACATTTATCTTTCTTTTGAAAAGTTAGGTAATTTTCATTCTAGTAAGATCTTGATATTTAAATGATAGTGCTTAACTTATATTTGATTAAATATTACATGTGGTATTTAAGGGTGAAGTGAAGTCGCTCAGTCATGTCTGACTCTTTGCGACCCCATGGACTGTAGCCTACCAGACTCCTCCATCTGTGGGATTTTCCAGGCAAGAGTACTGGAATGGGTTGCCATTTTCTTCTCCAATTTAAGGGTACTTAATCTAAAAATCAAATTTAATTTTTTCCCAAAATAGAAACTTTGACACAGAAAATGGCCATATCCAGTGGTCTTTTTCCTTCTCTTTTGCTCATTCTTTCTTCTTTTTTTTTTTTTTAAAAAGGTTTCTTGCTTCATCCTATAGATTCTTGCTCCTGTAGTTATGCTTAGTCTGTGCTTGTTTTTTACCTGCTGAATAATTATCACCTTTTCCTCTTTTCTCTGAAGAAAAAAGCAATAAATAGGGGAAGGTTATCAAGTAGCTGCTACTGCTGCTGCTAAGTCGCTTCAGTCGTGTCCAACTCTGTGCGACCCCACAGACAGCAGCCCACTGGGCTCCACCATCCCTGGGATTCTCCAGGCAAGAACACTGGAGTGAACTGCCATTTCCTTCTCCAATACATGAAAGTGAAAAGTGAAAGTGAAGTCGCTCAGTCATGTCCGACTCTTAGCAACCCCAAGGACTGCAGCCTACCAGGCTCCTCCGTCCATGGCAGTTTCCAGGCAAGAGTACTGGAGTGGGATGCCATTGCCTTCTCCGTATCAAGTAGCAGTTGCTTACCAATGGGTCCAGTGCCCCTTTCTGCTCTGTGGTATTGCCAAATGACCAGATGACAATCCTGAGTTTTTTCCCCATATTCTAGGATGAATCCAATTTGGAAAGGAACTAGCCATCCTGTTCCATCACTTTTTTGAGTCTTCAGGAAGGAGGAGAAAGGCTGGCTGCTTAGCCTCTGCCCAGGGCTTTCCTGAGGCTTCCTACATAATCTGCCCTAAGAATCAGAATTTCTGGAGAAAATAACAGATGACTACTGTGTATGCTTTGAGGGCAAAGCAATATATAACAAATTGACTTTCAACTTCAGTCTCTACTTTTTGGCAATAGCCTTTGTCTTATGTTTTAAGTCGTTCATCTCTTTTGGTCCCTAGGCTTTCAGACTTCTTTTCTGAAGTTAACCATTTCTTGCTGTCTTTGTATATTTGAACATTGTTGTGTCTACTGCTGTCAAAATGAGTTATGTTAATTTTTTATCTCTTGCCTCCACTTATTTATTTTTTTTTTATGAAGGGCCAGTCTAGGGGAGTTGGGGTGTAAAGTATATAAACTGCCTTGATAAGGATGTCAACCAAAACAGAGATCTGCTCCATCCACATGCCAGCATGTCCTCTTGCAGGGGCTACTGGGTCTTTATATGTTTTCATGCTGGATGCCACATGCTCCCGGAGCGGTTTAAACTGTAAACCACTCTCAAGGCCAAGGCCGCTCTGTCAGGATCACAGTGGCACTTGAGGGCTGCCTCAGCACAGCCTGTGTGTACATTGTTGGCTGTCCTCCGGAGCTGCCTCTGTTCATCTTGACGGGGTGTTATAGACAGATCTTATCAATGCTTGTCTTCTTGCTAATCAAGTATCTGCTCACTGATGAGACAAAGACAGTTCCTGTTCTTTAGGATTCCAGGAGGATTTCTTCTTGCTAATATACAATTGCAAACGATCTCATGGATCAATTGATATGACTTCTTTTTACCCTTTTTTTTTTGTTTGTTTAACTTTATATAGAAAGTGGAGGATTTGGGCCACTGCATGGGCTTCCCTGATAGCTCAGGTGGTAAAGAATCCGCCTGCAATGCGGGAGACCTGGGTTTGATCCCTGGTTTGGGCAGATCCCCTGGAGAAGGGAAAGGCTACCCACTCCAGTATTCTGGCCTGGAGAATTCCATGGACTGTATAGTCTACGGGGTCGCAAAGAGTCTGACACGATTGAGCAACTTTCACTCACTCACTCCATTGGAAATGTACAATATCCCTTTATTAAATAGCATGATTATATGATCTCCATATCTCTCTGTTTTTATCTTTCAGTATGTGGAGGAAATAGGATACCACTGTTTTGCTTTAATGATTCTTAAGAGCAACCCTGCTATTTGGTTTTTGTATGATCACAAAAGTTTGTACCTTAGTTTAAATCTGTAGTAGTCATGTAGTTTCACTTATGACTTAATATTTTTCTTAAATAGGAAAGTTTAGTGTAGTAATAATATTAACAAGGGGCATATTCAACCTACTAAAGAGTTAAGGGTTAGATTATCTTTCCCCTTTTCATATATTTCAAGGAGAAATAAGTAGAAACAAAAATGAGACATTTTAACAAAGCCTCTCCATTGGTAGTATAAGGAGTTTTTCATATGTACTGAATAGATCCGAGAGATGAAAGTGACTGTGGAATATCAACCAAAAATGTAATTTTATCATTTGTGGATAAATGTGTATTTTGAACAAATGTCAGAATTAAATGGAACTATTTTTTTTAAAGAAGGATTTGAAATGAAGTTCAAGCAAAAATATTGAGTTTTTCTCCTAACAAGTGTTCATTTATTTAAAAAATGAGTACATGCACTTATTCCAGAAATTTAAATTAGCCTTGTCCTTTTAAATTTATATGTCTCAATTTTTAGCAACTTTATTTTTAAAAAAATTTGTAGCAACGTCAACTGAAGAGATTAATGGCATTTCCTGGTTGGTTAGATGTCGTTTTAATTTTCCCCAACATTTACCTCTTGCTCTGTTCTTGTTCTCTTCTTGAATTTGGCTTAGACTTCAGAATATCTCCGGATTTTCGTTTCATAGTTCCTCTGATATAAACAATAGTGCACGAAAAATAAGAAGCATGTTTCCGTTATCCTGTGTGATGGGAATTTACTGTAAGAAAGCATGGGGGTAGTCAGGAAGTCCAGGGAAACTGTCCAGTGGCCACCAGCTCACTCCCAAGCCCTCGTTTCCTGGCATGGAGTGGGCAGTGGCCTCTGAGGGTACTGAAATGGCGGCTTATCATTGTTTCCCATGAAGGAGCAGCCCCAAGTCAGATCTTCTCCAGATTTTCGTTTCATAGTTCCTCTGATATAAACAATAGTGCACGAAAAATAAGAAGCATGTTTCCGTTATCCTGTGTGATGGGAATTTACTGTAAGAAAGCATGGGGGTAGTCAGGAAGTCCAGGGAAACTGTCCAGTGGCCACCAGCTCACTCCCAAGCCCTCGTTTCCTGGCATGGAGTGGGCAGTGGCCTCTGAGGGTACTGAAATGGCGGCTTATCATTGTTTCCCATGAAGGAGCAGCCCCAAGTCAGATCTTCTCCTCTCAGGACTGGTCATCTTCACGTTGCTTTTGGCAAATGCTCCCACCAGTGCTTGGCCACAGCAGCATGGTGGGCGGCATCTCTTAGCACCTCAGCAGTTGTGTGACACTGAGATTTGTCTGAAGGCACTGAAGACGCAGACATAAGAACAACAGCCTACCCAGTTGCAATCACAGGAAACACTGAGATTCCAAATAGATCTTGGGATCTTAGTGAGACACACATATTAACCCTAAAGTAAAGGAATTGAATTGAGGGCTCAGACATTTGCATCTGATTTTGGCAGTGTCTCAGATTTTTATTTCTTAGTTTTTCTGATAATAAAATGACCTTATAGCTGCCTCAGTGACTTCAGAACTCAGAACTGTCAGCTGATGGCAATATTGTCAGTTCTTACCTAGGATTATTTATAAGAAAAATAGAAGAATTTTAATTTTCCGAGCATTAAAATTTGATCAATTTATACTTTTGCAACAGAAAAATTTTTCTAAATTAAAATTTACAAATACGCGTTGAGTATTATGTGCAAAACATTTTGCACGGGTACAAAGTTCATTTGTTCCAAAGATCTTTATTAAGCCATACATTTACTTGGGCTCAGTCCCTGGGATATCGTATCAAATGGTGAGTAGAGATTTTCCCTAAAGGAGCTTACTAGTACAGTTGAAGAGAAAGATATTCAAATAGAAAATCGTAAAATAAGAGCACTGAAAGGGGCACATTACAAAGCCAAGGGCAGTCAAGGAAGACTTTCTGGAGGAAGTGCTGTGGAAATGGGAGCCAAATGATAAGTAGGAATTTGCCAAATAAAGCATGTTGGTGGTGGTTGGAGCAAAGATTTCAAGTAGAGGATGCCTCATGAGCAAATAGAAGAAGTAGCAAATATATAGCATATTTGTCTAAGGTCAGAGTGACCTGTTCCATAGGCTGACTTGCTGGGGGTACGCATGCTGTGAGGGGCTTCCCAGGTGGCTCAGTGGTAAAGAATCTGCCTGCCAGTGCAGGAGATGCGGGTTTGATCCCTGGGTCAGAAAGATCTCCTGGAGAAGGAAATGGCAACCCACTCTAATATTCTTTCCTGGAGAATTCCATGGACAGAGGAGCCTGGCGGGCTGCCGTCTATGGGGTTGCAGAGTCAGACGCGACTGAACAGCGGAGCACACACGTGTATGCTGTGTGTTTGCTAGAGTTTGGGCTTTACTCCCTGGGGCCCCACTTCCCTGGTTCTCTATTTCACTTCAGCTTTCAGACTTTTCTTGACTCTGCAGCTGCTAAGTCGCTTCAATCGTGTTCGACTCTGCGACACCATAGACGGCAGCCCACCAGGCTCCCCTGTCCCTGGGATTCTCCAGGCAAGAACACTGGAAGAAAGATCTCCTGGAGAAGGAAATGGCAACCCACTCTAATATTCTTTCCTGGAGAATTCCATGGACAGAGGAGCCTGGCGGGCTGCCGTCTATGGGGTTGCAGAGTCAGACGCGACTGAACAGCGGAGCACACACGTGTATGCTGTGTGTTTGCTAGAGTTTGGGCTTTACTCCCTGGGGCCCCACTTCCCTGGTTCTCTATTTCACTTCAGCTTTCAGACTTTTCTTGACTCTGCAGCTGCTAAGTCGCTTCAATCGTGTTCGACTCTGCGACACCATAGACGGCAGCCCACCAGGCTCCCCTGTCCCTGGGATTCTCCAGGCAAGAACACTGGAGCGGGTTGCCATTTCCTTCTCCAATGCGTGAAAGTGAAGCTGCTCAGTCGTGTCCAACTCCTAGCGACCCCATGGACTGCAGCCCACCTAACTCACCATTAAATATTGGAATTTCTCAGGGTTCAGACCTAGATTTTTTTTTTCCCTCATGCTTCTTCCTTTTCTCCCTTGTCTAATTTATCCATGTCCACAAGTTTGTTTACCACCTATAAGCTCAGTGATTCTTAAGTCAGTTCTAAACTCAGGGTCTTACAGCCCTCTTACGACCGTTGTGTTTACGACTTGTTTCCTTGGGACCATGCTCCCTGTTTGCTACTCCTGCCACCCCTGATTCTCTCAATCATCAGAACCTGCCAAGTTTCTTCTTGCCCCGGGGACTTTGTATGACTTCACTTCTCTTATCCTGAAATGCTCTTACTCTCTTTTTGCCTAGTTACTGCCCACTCCTCCTTCAGGTCTTAGCCTGAATATCACTTTCCCAGGGATGTCTGGGCTTTTCCTAATACTCATTTGATGACTGAGTAACATACTGCATTTTTATGTCCTACTTTCTGGTTATTGTTTTGTTTTGAATACTGCTTTCCCCACTGTGCTTCAGCTCTCTGAGGGCAACAGCCAACTCTTTTGCTGACGTACACATGCATGCTCAGTCACTCAGTCGTGTCCAACTCTTTGTGACCCCGTGGACTGTAGCCCGCTAGGCTCCTCTGTCCATGGGATTTTCCAAGCTAGAATACTGGAGTGGGTTGCCATTTCCTTCTCCAGGAGATCTTCCTGACCCAGGAATTGAGCCCACATTTCCTATGTCTTGTGCATTGACAGGTGGATTCTTTACCAGTGGACCACCTAGGAAGCTAGCCTTATATTAAAACACTTAGCAGGGGATGTGCACTTTGCATGGGGACTTTGCACAATGAGCTGCTTGGGTTAGGACAGTGAAGAGCCCCTGAATGACCTGATAAGATCGGCTATTAGAAAGTTTCTCCTCTAGCAGTGTGGAGGAGTTAGAGAAGGTCTATGGCTAGAACAAGGGAGATAAGTAGGTGGATGTTAGCACTAGAAGTGTACATCCTCATAGCACACATATGATTAAAACACAAAACTTCAAAAGTTCCTTGTTCCAAGGGCACAGGGTTATTCTCAGGACTCTTTTCATCTCTGGGTGTGATTTATTCCATGTGGGACCCTATTTTTCCACAGTCTTTCTCTTTGTGAACCGTAGCAGCCACACCTACCCCTGCCCAGTGGAAAAGAATACCCACTTTATGATGTCCAGATTGGCCCTGATCAGCTATGATTAGGTCATGTCCCCATCTCTGAAATAGTCATTGTTGCCAGGGAAACTCTGGGTGTTGATTGATCCATCTAGATAATATATTCTCTGTGGAGCTGAGGCAATCATGCAGTGGTAAACTGGCTCTAAAAATTTTTTTCTTTAAAAAAGACCTATTTGTGGCATTTGCCCTATTCTTGAGTATACATTCTCCCACCATGGCTGATTTCAGGATGCCTGCCTGGCCAAGTTCCTGAATGTTTAACAGTCAACGGTGACGAGCAAGTTCCAGCAACTCCACTACTCTGTTGCTGAGCTGAAGGTAGAGCTGCCAGCATCACAGAGACTGATGGCACTGCCTTCCTAGGCAGTGGTTCTCTAAAAGCCAATCAGAATGCAGTTCAGTGAGGAGTCAGTGCCTGGTAGCCAATCCAGCCAATAAGACTGTGCATAACTTATACTTTAGTGTCCTTATTTTAAGAATTTTTTAAAGTTCTTATGTCATTTTCTTGAATAACATTTTTAAGTACCTTATAATATTCCATTTTGTGAAAGTACTATCATTTACCTCTTTTATTGTGGAATATTTAAGTTGATAGAACATACATAATGCTTTGCAGGACATGTCTATGCCTACAGCTATTTCCCCCACATTTAGATTTACTGAGATAGTTTGCCTAAGTGAAATTACTAAGTTGAAGAAATAGCCTCTCTAATGCTTTTGAGACTTTCCAATAGATGTAAAAAATAGTTTTACCAATTTATAACACTCTGTCATTGTAAGAGAGTAACTGTTTCATTCCATTCATTTTATGTAATTAGAAAAATAATCAATAGGAGAGAATTGATACATCATTTTAATTTTCATTTATTGGAATTGCTAAAAATGTTTAAATGTCAACATTTTTATAGCAAGAATATTTCTTATATTGAGTTTTCTTATAACTTCTGGACATTTCTGTGTATTTAATGATCTTACTATACTATATTCATATGTTTTTAGTTCATCATAAATAATTTAATTTATATGTGACATACCATAGTTAATAGTGGAAATTCTAGCACGTAGCACAACTTGGTAAATGTTGGAGGGAGTGCTGTATATGAAACTTTCTCTGATTCTGTATGTTTTGGGGGTGACATAAGCTGCTGTAATAGATAAATACAAAATCACAATAAGTTAGCAGTAAAAGTTAATTTCTTGCTCTTGTCAAAGTTCCTTGCAGGCATTCCTAGTTGAGCACCTTTTATGTGGTCATTCAGAGACAAAGCCTCCTTCTGTCCCATGGCTCTGCTCTCCTCTTTAGGTCTTTGTCATCATCTCCATTCAGTGAGCAGGTGGTGTAAGAGAATGGAGGACAGAATGTGGGAGAGCTGTAGGGACTAGGCCTGGAAGTGTCACATTGCAGGTACTTACATCCTATTGACCAAATCTCAATCCTGTGGACACAACTAGCAAGGAAGAAAAGAAAAAAGGATTTTGCGAGCCTCTAGCCAGTCTTTGCCAAAGTTCCTATAAGCTGAAATAGAGAAATCTTTGTGTATATCTGAGAATAAATCACCTGTGTTACTGGATTATTTACAGATTAAAATATGGACTGGACAATTTTAAATGTTGATAAGAGATGAATAGCTTTTTAGTAGATCAGAGTAGTGGAAAATGACATTGAATCGTCATTGAATGGCCTGAAGTTTACATGCTTAACAGACTGGAAGTGGTCGGACAGAGTGACTTTGACATGTTATAAATAAGTCTTGGATGGGCACCATTTGCTCCATATATAAGAAAATTAGATGTAAAATAGACTATATGAGGAATTTGTAATTAGCTCAACCAGTAAGTTCAATGACTTGTTAGAATGATATTTTAAACAGACTATTCTAGCTCTTTTTTTTTTTTTTATTTCTACATACACAGGTAATTAAAGTATACAGTGAAGATGAAACCAGCAGAGCTTTAGAGGTACCCAGTGACATAACTGCCCGAGATGTTTGCCAGCTGTTGATCCTGAAGAATCATTACATTGATGACCACAGCTGGACCCTTTTTGAGCACCTGCCTCATGTAGGTCTAGGTAAGGACACAAAATCATGGTCATATCATTGCTTTTCTGTCCTTTATAATTCTGACCATCTGGCAAGGTTTGCTTCACTTATGGAAAGACAGAGGACAGTTATGAATCATCCTTTTCTTTGTTTTTAATTTTTGTTGGTGATGATTGAGAGAAAAATGAGGTAGCACTAGAATAGCAATAATAAGAATAAAAAATAAGAATAGAAATAAAGATAGAAGTATTACGAATTTAACACTTCTCATTGTTTCCATAATGATCTATGGAAATTTGGGAGCTAAACCATACAGTCTAAGTTGATGGAAAGATACATTGCATAATAATTTTTAGTGTTCTTGCCTGGAGAATCCCAGGGACGGGGGAGCCTGGTGGGCTGCCGTCTATGGGGTCACACAGAGTTGGACACGACTGAAGCGAGTTAGCAGTAACAGCAGCAGCACAAAGAAAATTTTTGAGAGGTTAGTAAAATATGCTGTAATGTGGGCTGCATTTTGCATTAATTATAGTGCAGTCATGGGAAATACCCACAGTGGTGTTTCACTTTATGCAAGTGTATACCCTAAATTTTTCTTAAAGAAATAAATAATTCCTTCATATTTGAAAGTCATAAACATAAAAAATAGTCTTTTTTCAGTTGGAAATGCATCTCTGTATTGTGAGCTTATAGAGGCTTTTCCTCTCAAACCTTTAAAAAACTTATCCTGCTAGAATGGGACAGAATTCAACAACAATTTTGTCTCCCTTTTCTTATTTTTGCAGATATCGCTGTTAAAAAACACGTTCCCAGAATAGGTAGATGAAAAAGGAAGGAGTTTGTTAGGACAGTGCCATTTGATTCTTAAGAGTTTTATATTAGTTTCCCTTGGCTACTGTGACAAATTAGCATAAACTTGGTGGCTTAAAACAACCAGAGTTTATTCCCTTACCATTCTGGAGGCCAGAAGTCTGAAATCAGTTTCAGTGGGTTAGATTCAAGGTATCTTCAGGGATGAACTTCTTCTGGAGGTTCATGAGGAGTGTCCATCTCTCGTCTCGTCTAGCTTTTTGTGGCTGCCGGCATGCCTTGGCTTATGGCTGCACTGCTCTCCTCTCTGCCTCCACGGTCACAGCGTGCTTTCTTCTTTCCACGTGCACTCTCCCACTGTCACTGTCTTTTAACAGTAGCATTTAGGGTTTATGCAGCATAACCCAGAGCAATCTCTTTACTTCAAGATCCTTAAATCAATTATATGTGCAAACCTTTTTTTTTTTTTTATCATTTAAGGTAACGTTCGAAGGTTCCAGGGATTAAGATGTGGGTATCTATCATTTAGCCTACCACCAACTCCTTTGCATTATATATCAAACAACTTAGTAGTAAATCATTAAAATTATTTTAAATAATCTGTCAGTGAGAGCACAGTTTGTTCCTTCAATGTGTTTAAGGAACTGAGAATTTTATACCTAGCTATGAGAGTTCACTTTCTTGCATAGCTAGCTACTAGAATTATAAACATTTTCCTTTGTTTGATACATAGAACAAAGGAAACATGTTTATGCCTGAGAGCAGTGTACCAAAGCAAGGTTCAGTTTGGATGAGAAGTTTGCCTTTGTCTTATGAAGTACAATGGAGATGATATTGGCAGAAAAGTTATGTTCTTAGGAGGATCCGTCTTCAAAAAATTCTGGAAAGTGATTGGTTTATTTAAAGTCCCTTGCATTCCCTAAACAATTCAGAAAGTGTCTGTAGTACTTCCGGTTTGAAGATTGCTGTCCTAAGATGTGTTAAGACCTTGGGAGAGGACAGAGGGAAACCTGCAGAAAAGAAGCTTGGATAGTCCCCACAGGGATTCTGAACCCCAGCTGACGCTCACACCCTCTGTTTGAGAGTTAATGGGCCATAACATGTGAGCTGATCTCCACAACTGAGCCTATACCTGCCAGGAAAACTCGAATCTTGCAGGTATGCTATACTGGTCCGGGTGACTTGCTGTCTCACCTTCATAGGCCAGAAAAAACCCAATGTATATTTTCTTCCTTGCCATTTGTAACTAATTTAACTTCTATTTATGATCATTAACCTCTTAGAATATAGTGGTAACTCTCGAAAGGCACGTGCCAAAATTCCAAACTATTTTGTTTACTTATGGCTTTTAGCAATGTAGCTCTTAATTAACATAATATCTAATAAAAGTATTTTATACTCTTAACTTTTTCTCTTTGAGAGACTTTAAAAATCATTAAACATCTTTTGCAGTTACAGTCACTATGATTTATCCCTAACAAAGAGCTTGAAGTTCAGTAATAAAATCTACTCTCTAAATCAAGCAGCAGTGTTCATGGAGACCACTGCAGGTTATATGAGGAATAAAAAGATTTGTGCAAGTCTTTTAATGTAGAAGCTTAAGATGGAACATTGAGAATTAATTTGAGCTACATACTAAATTTAAACTTTTAGGCACTGAATAGAAATATATTTCTCCATTACTGTATTTTCTGGAAACTGCTGAAATAAAATCAAAGATGTGAGAATATTGTTTCATGGTTTCATTAACCAAGCATTAGGCCGAAGCTTATGAGAAAGAAATTGAGTTCCAAAGCTTTATTGTGTTCTTTTTTTTTTCTCTTTGCTTTTACTCAGATAATATCTTTATACAGTAGAAAAATTGCAGACATTAATGCTATTGAATTACTAATGTGTATTAGATTTACCACCTTTCCTTCCTTTTTAAAAAAAATCCACTGCTTTATTTCTTTAAGGATACACTGAGATGTTAGATGATAATAGTTAATGACTATCCAAATAAACTCCTGAGGAACAGTTTTTTCCTTTTTATTTCTTCCACTTCTTTATCTAACAGTGTGACAAAAACAACTTTTATGGTGCTGTGGTCTTTCTCAGCATGAAGAGTAAAACCAGTGTGTTTTTGAATTGTATTTGTGAGTATGTGGCCAACTGAATTTGGTGCCACTGTTTAAGCCATTTCACTGTGTGTAAAGGTCCATTCATTTACTCTAATGTGTACTTTCCAAAGCATTTATGAGGTGGTCTCGTGAGATTTCTTATTCTCCCAGGGGTTGATGCAATGTAGCTCGGAATAGTGGAGAGGGCAATGGCACCCCACTCCAGTACTCTTGCCTGGAGGATCCCGAGGACGGAGGAGCCTGGTGGGCTGCAGTCCATGGGGTCACTAGGAGTTGGACACGACTGAATGACTTCACTTTCACTTTTCACTTTCATGCATTGGAGAAGGAAATGGCAACCCACTCCAGTGTTCTTGCCTGGAGAATCCCAGGGACAGGGGAGCCTGGTGGGCTGCCGTCTATGGTGTCGCACAGAGTCGGACACAACAGAAGTGACTCAGCAGCAGCAGCAGCAGCAGCAGCTTATAAATACTCTCACAATATCTTTTTAGCCTAAGAGTGGTATTAAGTAATATTTTTGCTATTTGCATGTTAAAATAAAAACAAGTAGGATGGAGTGTTTCCCCCTTAAATATGCTGTGCAGATGACAATGTCCTTTGTCAATAGAGTGAGGCATTCATATATTGAACTGTAAATCTTTGCATCCTGTTGACTTAAAGAACCGAGGGACAAGCCATTTGCCGAAACTTTGGTGGCCAGCTAGTGAGCTCTGCATGTTGTTCAGGGGACATTCTTGACCTCTCTCTGATAGAAATACTGGGTTTTCAATGCATAGAATTCTAAAGGTGAAGGGATAGTCTGTTATTTTTAAAAAATATTTTTAGTACAAAATAATTAGGCTCACTGCCAATAACCTAGAAATAAAGATGTCAAGAAGTAAACAATGCTATCCCCAATTTAACAACACTGAAATGTTTCTTTAGTTTCTCTATTTTGACATTATATCTTGCCTGTGTGTTCACTTGTGTAAACTACCTTTCTATATATATGTGTACATTTAAAAAAAATTCCTGAGTATTTTCAGGTGTTTTTTTTTTCACTTCACATATTCCACAAAAACTAGGAACTCCCTCTGCCCTCTCTGCCTTTCCTGATTGCTTTCTTCCAATAGCTTAACAAATGTCGATTGACTGTTTTGCACAAGCCTGTTTTGTATATGGATCCTGGGGGTACAGTAGGAACACAATAGACAAAAAGCAATGCCCTGATGAACTTGCATTCTGATGGGAAGAGAAAGACAAGAGACACGTGATTAAAATGTGTAATCTCTTAAGCAATGATTAGCACTGGGGAGAAAATGAAGGCAGAGAATGGCGTAGGGAGTCTAGGGCTGGCAGGGAAATCAGGGAAGGTGTCCCTAACAGTGTGATGTTTGGGTGGAGATCGAAGCAGATAGGGGCAGCTCTTTCACTTAAATGAAGGAAGATTGTTCAGGAAGAAGGGAACATAAAGGGGGAAGGCCTGGACTTGGCAACCTGCTTGTGTTCAGGAAGCAGCCGAGAGGTGGGCATCTCGGGAAGTCGGGAAGGTAGTGGAGAGGGACTGCGTGGAGCTTCTGTGGGGTCCTCAGGCCATGGAGGGTACTGAACTTTTACACTGAGTAAGGCAAAAAGTAACTGGAGGTTTTTGCATCAGAAAGTGGTAGGATCTGACTTAAAGTCTACTACTGAGAAGACCCAAATGCAAGTTTTAACCATTTGGAAGCTAAGCAAATTCATTTTGCGTTTACATCAGGTTATCTGTGGTTCCTGCTTGGTCCATGCCCATCTCTCATTTCTGCTAGTGATGCATGTCACATATACCATCTTCACACATATGAGGCTTAGTGTTTGTGAGATCCTGAAACCTTGCAGGCAAGAACATTTTGACTTATGAGATCATGACAGCTGGGAGTTTTCTGCACTCCAGTTGACTTTAATGTCCCGGATAAGCTTAGGAAAGTTTCAGAGACATGCTATGTTGTTAATAGATGTGCTACTATGGTTGTTTCTGATCCATTTAAGCACACCACAGATTACTGAGGTCAGGAGGAGGAGCACGTGACATTAACAATATGGTAAGGTTATCGAATCCAAAGGACTTCCCTGGTGGCTCAGCAGTAAATAATCTACCTGCAGTGCTGGAGATACAGGGGATGTGGGTTCAGTCCCTGGGTTGGGAAGATCCCCTGGGGAGGGCATGGCAGCCTACTTCGGTATTCTTGCCTGGGAAATCCTATGGACAAGAGGAGCCTGGCGGGCAACAGTCCAGAGGACCACAGAAAGCTGGAGACGCCTGAACTGACCGAGCACAGATGCACGCATTGAACCCAAAGTCTATTTTCAGAGTGACGGCTGGTGTGGCAAAGAAAACTTCTTGTTTTAATATGAATGTGTATGTGTGATAGCTACTGTCAATGTGCATCTTGTGTGTGCAGGGCCCCTACTTAGAGGCTTCACTTTCATCTTGATAGACACTCAGGATTTAGCTTCATAGCAACCCTGCAAGGTACATTAACTTCATCTCCATTTTACATATAAGAATTCAAAGAATCAGTGATAAAATACCTGACCCAGAGTTAAACCTTGCACAAATCTATTTACCTGTCAGAGTCTTAACTGTACATGTTTTCCATGGAAGCAAGTTTGTTTTTTCTTTACCCCATTAGGTCAGTCAAATTTTGGGGGGAATCTGTAATTGGTTTCTCTCTCTCACTCTCCATCTCTGTCTCTCATACATGCTATAAATACAGATTGAAATTTTGAAACCTCAAGAACATTTACATATAACCCTTCAGCCAGGTAGTACTGAAATTACTGAAATCTAACTGATCCAGCCTGGTCCACTTTATTGCAGAGCCAGTTATTTATTTTGGCTGAGCAAGGGGATCGTTTTGGAAATGACTTGTTCTTGAAATTATACATGTCTTGAATGGTGATATGACATTTGGAGCTTTGACTGCAGTATCATTATTTCATTACTTCTGTCCATAACTATTAATATATACTGCTGAGAATTTTCCCAGGCAGAGTAGATCATGGAGGGCAGCCCAACATCCTGCTTTTGTTACAGATTCCTGATTTGCCTGATTTGGGATTGTGTTATTATGAATTTCTAGATGTACGCGCAGCTTTATTGACATTGGATTTCAGATATCAGTAAATCAACAAATACTCCCCCTTCTCTAATTATGAAACAAACCATTTTGTAACTGGTGTGTTTTACTTCACAGCCACTGGATGTCACTGCAGTTCCCCAGATGGAGTCCCCTGCTTTTAGAATCATTGTGTAAGAGGAGGGTGGGGGAAAAAGAAACTTCAGTTTTAAGTCTTCTGGAACTTAATAGGATCCATGTTTGCTTTGCTCCCATTTTGATTCCTGGTATGAAGCAGCAGCAATTAACACAGTACCTCAAGCGCATAGCTATAGACTCCTCGGGAAGTGGCATTAATTGTATTTTAGAGTCATTGCTGGGGAAAGCTGAGATTTCTCTTCTGAATATCACTGTAGAGTGGCTTTAATCAGCAAAATGAATGACTGGAGACTTTTAATGAAACCACTTTCATGTGTGCAGCTCTACCCACGCGGTCTGTTGAAGACTGAAGCAGTACACAGCAGTGGGGAGGGAACCCTTCCCAACAGCCTGCTTTGAAGCTACTCCACTTTTTTTTTTTTTGCAAAAGAAGCACACGTGTGGATGTTTGACACTGATACTAATGTGTATTTGTACTTTCTGTGCTGTTTGGAACCCATCAGCCATCAGAGTTGTGACCACCCTCATCACCAGCAGAAATAATTGTGAAGCTTTTAGGACACCTGTGCATGCGTCTCTCCTAAGACCCTGACCCGAGGGTTAAGGCAGCATGGTTCTGGTGTCTTGGCACACTAAGACAGGAGATGGAATGTTAAAGCAGCAGAGCGTGCTCCTAACCAAATCTGCCTCTCGTGGTCCAGCTGATTTTTCCTTTTCAGTGTTCTAATAGCCTGGGTTCAAGTCTCATCACCTCTCTTCTCAGGAATTCCTTTCTTCTCAGAGCTGGTCCTTCCTCTTGCCTCTGATCATACCAGAGTTATCCATCTGAGCCCAGGCATGATTCACCTTGTGTTTGGGCCCAAGGTCCTTTGCAGGGCTGGTAGTATGTGCGACCTGACTACCCTCCCTGTCTCCAGCCTTGTGTCTTTTCCTCTCCTCTGAGTCCATACACTAGACAACTGCCTGTGTCGCCTGCATTTCTACTCCTCAGTCTCCTTACTCATGCTGTTAAAGTTCTCAGGAAGTCCTTTCTCATCCGTCTCTACCTGGCTAACTGCTATGTGTCTTCCAAGGCTTACTTGGAATGGTAGTTAAAACTGACAGTAAAGTATAACTGTATAATAACTCTCCCATAGTGCTAGTGGTGAAGAACCCGCCTGCCAATGCAGGAGAGTTAAGAGATGGGGGTTCCATCCCTGGGTGGGGAAGATCCCCTGGAGAAGGATATTGCAACCTACTCCAGTATTCTTGCCTGGGAAATCCCAAGGACAGAGGAGCCTGGCAGGCTACAGTCCATGGGGTCGCAAAGAGACGACTGAGTGACTGGCACTTTCAAATGGTAACTGCTAGCTGTTTCCTAAAGAGTCCTATAANAAGGATATTGCAACCTACTCCAGTATTCTTGCCTGGGAAATCCCAAGGACAGAGGAGCCTGGCAGGCTACAGTCCATGGGGTCGCAAAGAGACGACTGAGTGACTGGCACTTTCAAATGGTAACTGCTAGCTGTTTCCTAAAGAGTCCTATAAAAACAAAGATGAAACCCCTCAGCCCGTCCAGGCTGACTGACAGCTAACCTGGTGCCATAGTCCAGGGAGAGGAAAGATGGGAAAGCAGTTGGAGGCATCCCACACTCTGCCTTATGAAGTGGAGTTGCCCTTTCCATTTGACAGCAGGTAGGGACACACACCTGCCTCTCCCATATGCCTAGCTGCAGACTTTGGCTGCTCAGAGGCTCTTTTGAGACACTCAGCATACTTGCTGGCTCCAGTTTTTCTCTTACATCTTTCAATAAATTACAGACCTCCCGCAGCCCCCAAAACAGAGTGATGCAGGAAGCACTAGGAGTCAGTCGGTTCAAGCGCTCAGTTGTGTCTGACTCTCTGCGACCCCATGGACTGCAGCACGCCAGGCCTGCCTGTCCGTCACCAACTCCTGGAGCCTACTCAGACTCATGTCCATCACATCGGTGATGCCATCCAACCATCTCATCCTCTGATGTCCCCTTCTCCTCCCGCCTTCAATCTTTCCCAACACCAGGGTCTTTTCCAATGAATCTTCACATCAGGTGGCCAAAGTATTGGAGTTTCAGCTTCAGCATCAGTCCTTCCAATGAATATTCAGGACTGATTTCCTTTAGGATGGACTGGTTGAATCTCCTTGCAGTCAAAAGGACTCTCAAGAGTCTTCTCCAACACCACAGTTAAAAAGCATCAATTCTTCGATGCTCAGCTTTCTTTAAAATCCAACTCTCACATTCATGCATGATTACTGGAAAAACCATAGCTTTGACTAGATGAACCTATGTTGGTAAAGTCATGTCTCTGCTTTTTAATATGCTGTCTATGTTGGTCATAGTTTTTCTTCCAAGGAGCAAGTCATGTCTGCAGTCACCATCTGCAGTGATTTTGGAGCCCTAGAAAATAAAGTCTGTCACTGTTTCCATTGTTTCCTCACCTGTCTGCCATGAAGTGATGGGACCAGATNGCTTTGACTAGATGAACCTATGTTGGTAAAGTCATGTCTCTGCTTTTTAATATGCTGTCTATGTTGGTCATAGTTTTTCTTCCAAGGAGCAAGTCATGTCTGCAGTCAACATCTGCAGTGATTTTGGAGCCCTAGAAAATAAAGTCTGTCACTGTTTCCATTGTTTCCTCACCTGTCTGCCATGAAGTGATGGGACCAGATGCCATGATCTTAGTTTTCTGAATGTTGAGTTTTAAGCCAACTTTTTCATTCTCTTCTTTCACTTTCATTAGTTCTTCTTTGCTTTCTGCCATAAGGGTGGTGTCATCTGCAAACCTGAGGTTATTGTTATTTCTCCAGGCAATCTTGATTCCAGTTTGTGCTTCATCCAGCCCGGCATTTTGAATGATGTACTCTGCATGTAAGTTAAATAAGCAGGATGACGATATAAAGCCTTGATGTACTCCTTTCCTGATTTGGAACCAGTCTGTTGTTCCATGTCCAGTTCTAACTGTAGCTTCTTGACCTGCATACAGATTTTTTAGGAGGCAGGTCAGGTGGTCTGGTATTCCCATCTTTTTAAGAATTTTCCACAGTTTGTTTATGATACACACAAGCAAGGCTTTAGCGTAGTCAATAAAGCAAAAGCAGATGTTTTTCTGGAACTCTCTTGCTTTTTCAGTGATCCAGCAAATGCTGGCAATTTGATCTCTGGTTCCCCTCCCTTTTCTAAATCCAGCTTGAACATGTGGAAGTTCACAATTCACATACTGTTGAAGCCTGGCTTGGAGAATTTTGATCATTACTTTGCTAGCGTGTGAGAGGAGTGCAGTTGTGTGGTAGTTTGAATATTCTTTGGCATTGCCTTTCTTTGGGATTGGAATGAAAACTGATTAGGAGTGATAGAGGTGAATTGTGTTCTGGCAGGCAACTCTCCCACAAGTACCAGATGGGTGGGTGCAGGGGGCAAGCAAATTTGGATAAGAAACATATTTAAGGCTGTTTCAAGCAGGATTATTTACAGTATCAATTAATGAAAAAAAAAAACCCTAATGCTATAATAATAGAGAAATGTTATAAATTATAGTACATTTATAGAATATGATGTTATATAGCTTTTAATCATGTTTTTGCAGTTTTTCCATTGAAGACTAGTATAGACAAATGTGAAACTGTAACAGTGATTTGAATAAAGTGTATACTTTTCACAGCATTGAGGAAATGTTGTATATATGTTTATAAATCTATATATGCATTGTTTTCTAAATGTGAAAAATCTATACATGTAATCTCACATTGTCCCAAAGAAAAAGACAAGAAGGGAATATAATGTAATGTTAATTTCTTATTCCTAATTGACAGTTTCAAAGATAGATTTTGATTGTGAGTTGTCTGTTTTCAAATTTTCTGTAATGGAAATACATTATTTTAGCAATCTAGAAAAAAAATAAACACAATTTTTAAAACTTAAGAGATTTTTTTAAAGACTTGATTGAAACAACTTCCTGAAGTTTCAAGTTGGATCAAGTACCAATCTTCTATGCTGCTGTAACATTTTCTGCAACTGTCTTAATAGGGATTGTATTATCAAGTCTAATCTATAATTCCATCAATTTTGGAACTGTGTATATGTGCATCTTTGTAACCTAGAGTCTAAAACAAATAAATGACTTTTGAACTAAGCTGTACTAAACAAGCAGTTCAAAGGGTAGATTACAAAGTGCATAGAAGGAAGAGATTGAAAAAGGAGCTAGAGGAATCACTTGCCATGCCATGCCCAGGTGGAAATTTACTCTGCATCCTTAAAGGATGCATTGGATAACTTAGAATTTGTGGAAGTTGTTTCTAAACTCTTCAAGTATTTGCAGTCAGCTTGAGATAATATATATGCAGACTTCTGGGGGGAAAATAAGGCTTTCTATGAATAATACAAGTTGTGATCATTGACTCTGAGTTAACATGAGGGCTGTTATGCTTTGTTGAGGAGTGATCCGCGAGACCCTTATACTCATCAACTTGAGCATCGAGATTTTCCTATTATTGCTCTCAGGAAGCTGAATCTGTCCGTGACAGTTTTCTGGGGATCTTATTTGGTATTAGGTAGTTTTCTTAGGTTAAGGAACCTTTTAGAAATTGAGCCTTGCTTTATTGTTTGCTTCTCCAGTTACTGTTTTGCTTGCTCAGATGCTGTTCATTTTTATCTGAAAATAAGATTGACAAAATGTATGTAGTTTCTAGCTAGCACAGAGAAGTACAAGGACCTTTTGTCTCCTGGAGTTTCCTGTAACAAAGGTATACAAAGAATTGTTTTCTGGTGAATTAGAGCTAAAAGCCACTTTTGTTTCTTCTCATCTAGTGATGAGAAGAGTAGGGACTTCGGTTTCTATTTGATCCTCTTGCTGTACTTTCAGTAGATTCAGCAAAGTCCAGGCAGAAGGTCGCAGGTGAACACTTTCCATTCTGGGAGGATTGAGGTTTTTTAAAAAGACTTTGAAGTTAAATAAACAGTTTCAGAAGAAACTTCTTTCTTCCCTTTTTTTTTTAAAGAAAAATTTTCTGAAAATTAAATAGAAAACAGAATTATGTGTAGTTATCACTGTTCAGTAATATTTCAGTCTATTACCGTAAGACTTCAGTGATTTATCAGAAGCAAAAATAAAACTTAGTGATATGAAGCTTTTTTTTTTAAGATAGCTTTTTTTCCCATTCTTTCTGGAGGCTTTTTTCCCCTCCTTTTGGTTGCTGTTTGAAGTGACTTAAGATTGCTTCTCTCCTATTTTTCTACCTACATAAGAGTAGAATTTTATCATTATAACAAATTCATTTTACAATGCTTGAAAAATTCTTCAGAAAGTGTTTTAAATCGACTTGTGTCTATGAAGGTTTTGTGGCCTTTTTTTTTTTTTTTTTTTCTGCTATGTACCGGTTGCAGCCTCCTGCTTCCTGAGCACGGATGGAACCCATGTCCTCTGCAGTGGAAGCATGGAGTCCTAACACTGGACCACCGGGGAAGCTCCTGTGACGTTTTAATAATATATCTTAATATAATATTTTAGATGAATTTATGAAGTTTTAAAAGTAAAGTTTTTAAGAAAATCACATTGAATTTGTGTGGATTTTACCTGGAGTCATTTCTCAAATGATAGCTCAACAAGTATCTGAGTTCCTCCTGGATGATAGCTCATAATATTGTGTTTTCAAACATTTACAGCAAAGAGCCTCTAAAGATAGAGTTAATACATCTCTTTTGCTATTTGACAATATAAGTAATTTACTAGGATTGCTCAGTTGGTTAACGTCTGCTTGGCTTTGTAGTGGGACTCCAGAAGAAGGGTCAACAGAAAGTTTATTGGAAGCCATCTAGACAAGCCTTTTGTTTTGTTTCCCTTTCTTGGGTGTTGGTGATGAGGTCTTACTTTATGAATAGGCCTTGGCAGAACAAAGCTGGTCTTCGGCCACTTTTCACCTCCCCTTTAAGTGTTTTTCTTTTCCTCTTGAAGTAATCCATCTAGGCATCTGGTATCCTCTTGAACTTCTCCCTATTAAGATCTGTAATTAGTTTGATTTCTGCATTTTTTAAAAAACACAGATTTTCTGTAAGATGTGATTAGCTGATAATCACTTAGACCTTTTAGGATTCTTTGGGTGGTTATAGCACTTGTCCTTTAACATAATGAGCATTGTTTGGGAGATGGTGTATATAATGGCACATCTAAGTGGGGACTGTGATGTGTAAATGTAAGCAAATTATTTAATATCGCTTTAAAAAGATTCTATAATAAGTACGTTTTGTCTCCATTCCCAGAAGAGTATAAGAGGTAAAAACCTGTGGCTGCATTTGATACTCTGGCCTTTGTTTGCTTTTTATATGTTTTCTGAATTTTCAATAGAATAGTACCAGAAGTATGTTTTTGCTTTCCCACATACTCTAGTTTTTGCCCACTTGATTTGAAGATATTTTTTCTGCTTAAGATTACCAGGCTATTTTCCTGATGCTAGTAATTGGCATTTGGTGTTCTCATTCTATGAACTTTTCTGCAAATAGTATATCCCTTAATTTTCCATTCTGGATTGGTGTGTTGGGCTTCATATGTGTGTAACCAACAAAACCCCAGCTAGACTGTTGCTTTTTTGGTGACTACCCATATTACACTAGTTTTTGTGTGTCTGTGACATGTTTGTCATAGCTGTTCAAATGTAGCTTGGTTTTTTCACTCTTTTTGTTTTATTTTCTTTTTTGAAGAGAATCCAAATTCAAATAATTTACTTTACTTTTGTGTGAAGTTAAGATTGATAATTTGAAATATTGCCTATTAAATTATTTCCCTTATACCCAAACTGTGGTTGTTTGTTTTCAGTTAATTAGTAAATAGTTACTGAACACATATCAAAATAAAAGAATCTGAGGCAATGGCATCTTGAGGACTGCCAGAACATAAGAGAGATTTGAGCTGATATAGAAAGAACAAGTAGGCTATAAACAGGGGCTGCCGTTCCAGTGGGAATTGTGGTGAAGGCCAAGACAGCGCTGTGCAGAGGAAGGAGGAGAGACTCGAGGTCAGATATGTGGCTGCTGTTCAAATCCTGAGACCTTTGTTCTAAACAGGAGACTCCTTATCTGTAAAATGGAAATAGAGCTTGGCCTTATAGATTATTCCTCTTAGTTTCCCAAGGCTGCTGTAACAAATTCATGGTGGCTTTGTTTTTGTTAAGTCGCTCAGTTGTGTCCAACACTTTGCGATCCCATGGAGTACAGCATGCCAGGCTTCCCTGTTCTTCACCATCTCCCGGAGCTTGCTCAAACTCATGTCTATTGAGTCAGTGATGCCATTCAGCCATCTCATCCTCTGTCTTTGATGGTGGCTTAAACTAATAAAAATGTAATCTTTAAAGGTTCTAGGGGTGAGAAGTCTTAATTTCGCTAGGATGAAATCAAGGTGTTGGCAGGGCCACACACTTCCCAGAGGCTTTATGGGGAGGCTGTTCCTTGCCTCTTTCAGCTTCTGGTAGCTACCATGATTCTTTGGCTGTGGTCACATCACATCACTTGAGTCTGTGCCTCTGGGATCATGTTATCCTTTCCTCTTTTTTCTCTATCAGATCTCCTTCTGTCTCTCTCTTAAGAGGATACTAGTGTTTGGATTTAAGGCCCACTCATATAGTCTTGGATAATCTTTTCTTGGGATCTTTCAGTTAATGATATCTGAAAATCCTTTGCCATATAAGATAATGTTTACAGGTTCCACAGATCAAGACCTGAAGTCTTTATTCAACTTACTGCAGAATAATTATATAATAATTAAATACAGGTATGTTTTCTCAGGTTTATACATGAAGAGATGTAACTTGCTTCATTTCTATAGCTTGAATTAATTTCTGAGTGAATCTCTTGACCTCTTAATGACAGTTTAATCTTTTGTTATTGGTTTGCTTTATGGATTATTCTTAGTCTTTTTGTGCTAAATAATCAGTTCAGGTTATGTACATAAGTTACATACAGGTTTAAGATCCTCTCAGTTGAAAGACCTACTTTCACTCTTGAAATACGCTGGTGGGGCATTTAAGTCCCAGGAGGGGTATTTGTCTAACTGCTCTCCAGCTTTTCTCTTCATGGTCTAGGAGCTCTTGCTACTCTCAAACTTATTGCCTGTACCATGAAGCCCACCAAGCTTATGGTCTTCTCAGCCCTTTCCCACTCCTTCTGGGGGACTTGATTCTGCAGTGTTCTTTTCTCATTCTTGAATCTTACGGACTCATCTTCCTCAAGGTTGCACTTAGCTAATTGCTTTTCTGCCATGTTAGATGCAGGACTTCTACTTGAGGCTCTAAGTCTCCCGAGGCTCTCTCTGGTTTGAACCACACGCCACCAGTAAACTTACATGGGGTTTTATCACCATCCACTCCTCACCATGAAAGGGTCCTAGTTCTAGGAAGGGCAGAGTTTGGGGTCGCTGGGACCTCAGCCATCCACTTACTCTCCATCTCCCTCTCAGTCTCCACCTACCCTTTCCTCCACTAACCCCTTAATCCAAGATAACTTCCCAGATGACAGAGGGTGCATCCCTGCATGGGGCAGTGGAGGATCGGCTGGCCATTATTCTTCCTGAAAGTGAAAATAAAAGTCGCTCAGTCAGGTCCAACTCTTTGTGACCCCATGGACTATACAGCCCATGGAATTCTCCAGGCCAGAATACTGGAGTGGATAGCCTTTCCCTTCTTCAGGGGATCTTCCCAACCCAGGGATCGAAGCCAGGTCTCCCACATTGTGGGCAGATTCTTTACCAGCTGAACTCTAAGGAAAGCCTCAGAATACTGAAGTGGGTAGCCTATCCCTTCTCCAGGGGATCTTCCTGACCCAGGAGTCAAACTGAGGTCTCCTACATTGCAGGTGGATTCTTAACCAACTGAGCTATCAAGTAAGCCCATTATTCTCACTAAGTGATCATATTTGTCAAAGACTGATAAAGTCTAATTTGAAGGTCAAAAGTAAAGAATGCGCATCTTTGTCATTTTTCCTCTCTGCATAGTTTATCTTCAGGGCAGATCATGTGCTGTTTTCTTAATGGTAGTGATAGGTGATGAGTACAATTAAACACAGGTTGATAAAACAAATAGGCAGACCTCTTGCTTAATACCTTGAAATTTTCTCCCACTGTAGTTGCAGTGAATACAGATACAGTGCTTAGCACATACTATGTTTAATACTGTGAACCTGTGCTTCATAAGATTGAAAATATCAGCTGGGGTTGTGTGAGAAGTAGACACAAGTAAGGCTAATAAAGATGAGGAGAGGTGCAGCTTCTCACTCGATATCTGAGTGACTGCTGGATCTCCCCACAAACTGCTTCTCTTACAGTATCCCTAGCTCTTTAACGGAGGCAGTCCTTCTAAATGCTTACGCGAAGAATCTTGGTGTCTTCCTTAACTGCCCCCTCTCTTTCACTCCACATCCAATTTGTTGGCAGATCCTCTTGGCTCTGCCTTCAGAACACATCCAGATCCTGCTTGCTTCTTACATGTCTTCTTACTGCTGCCGCTCTCATCCAAGCCACGTCATCTCTCCCCTCGTTAATTGCAGTATTCTACTAGATGGACTTCCTGCTTCTACCCTTGAGCCTTGTGAACTCAGTTCTCCACTCAGCATCTAGTGTCACCCGGTGAAAACAGGGGTCAGCTTGTAGTATTCCTGTTCAAAACGACTTCTCATCTAACTCAGGGAAAGCCAGATCCTTATTCTGACCTGCATGGCTTTATCCAGTTGCCCCAGCTCATCACCTTTACTTCCCTGAGCTCTCCGCCTGGTACTCCCCTCCCCTTTGCTCACTCAGCTTTAGCTGCCTTAGCCTCCTTGCCCTACTTCAAACATGCCAGCCTTGGTTTTTGCCTCAAGGGGTCTCTTCTCGTTATTCCTTTCAATAGCTGCTTGGCTCATGCCTTCTTTTCCTTTGGATTTTTGTTTAAACATTACCTTCTCAACAAGGCCTTCCTTGGTAATCTTTATTATTAAAGATTTTTTTTAGTTATTTATTTTTGGCTGTGCCGGGTCTTTGTTGCTGCGTGGACTTTCTCTAATTGCAGCGAGGGGAGGCTGCTCGCTAGTTGCAGGAGGCTGCTCGCTAGTTACACTGCTCTCCTCATTGCAGTGGCTTCTCTTGAGAAGCCGGGCTGTAGGCACATAGGCTCAGTAGCTGAGGTGTATTGGCTTCGTTGCTCAGTGGCACGTGGAATCGTGATGGACCAGGAATCAGACTCATGTGCACTGCTTGCAGGTGGATTCTTAACCACTGTACCACCAGGGAAGTCCCTTGACAAGCTTTAGAAAATGAATTTCTTTCCCCTGTTCCCTCCTCTCTCCTTCTTCCCCAATCCGTTTTTCTCCAAAGTGTTTATTGCCACCATTTAAGATGTACATTAGATTTTTTTTTCATGTCTTCACATTAGAATAGGAACCCCATAAGGCAATGATTTCTTACTTACTGTCTTGTTGGCTACAAAATTCCAAGCTCCAAGATGAATGTCTGACACATGGTAGGCCTTCAATAAATATTTGTCAAATGGATAGATAAATGAACAAGCGAAAACTGCCAGATTATATGGATTTATCTCATAACAAGTAGGGAGTAGATGAGTTTTTGAGCAGTGGTCATGTTGATGCAAATGTATTATGAGGTTTCCTATGATAGAAAGGTCCAGGTTGTATTGGAAGAATGAGAAAACAGTGGTTTGGAGATTAGTTAGGAAAAGGCTAAGGTCTAAATTGGAATAGTAATAATGGGGGTGAGGAGTTGCTGGTTGTGTTAGGAACTTGGAGAAATAGTCTAATGTCTGGGGTAACAGCAGTGGGAGATATTGGAGAGGGCATGGAGCTCTACGAGATGTAGCAGAATTTAAGAAAAAACACTTTGATAGAGAAAAAGGAAGATACTTTTAGTTTTTAAATTTTTTCAGCAACTTTTGGGAAAACGTGTGTAACATAAAATTTATCAT